>UESW01004454.1:507856-542987 GCA_900491605.1 Calamus simplicifolius
TATGGCAAGTGAACCGGTAAATGCTCCATTGAGTCAAAAAAACTGGAAGGAAATATTCGCTCCAGCTTGCATAAAATAATTAGAATTTCCTCCTCAAGCCTTGCCATGGATGCAGAAGTAATGACTGCGGCAGATAACTCCTTGAATAACAAGCTGAGCTCCGTCAATGCCTTCCAGACATGTTGCGCAAGCAACTCACGAAAAGCTATAGGCAATAACCGTTGCATGAAAATATGGCAGTCGTGACTCTTCATGCCGAACAACTTGAGCTTATGCATGTCCACACACCTACCAATATTTGAGGCATAACCATCTGAAAATTTTAACCCTCTAAGCCAGTTACATAAAACTTCTCATGAATTTCTGTCAAGAGTGTAACAGGCTTTAGGATAGGTCCCGTCGGCACTCCTCCTCAAATCGCCTCTTCTGCAATACTGATTAAGTTCTTCTCTTGACTTTGTAGTGTCTTTTGTTTTTCCCGGGATGTTTAGCACCGTGTTAAATATGTTATCAAAGAAATTTTTCTCGATATGCATAACATCCAAGTTGTGCCGGATGAGATTTGTGCTCCAATAAGGCAAATCCCAAAATATACTCCGCTTCTTCCAGTTATGTTCTTTACATATACGGCCGGCCCCCCCCCCCTCCCTAAATTTTTTTTTCCTTCGGTGGCCAGGCCACGGCTGTCGCCATGGCCGGAGAAGCCGAAAGGGGGGGGTTGGGGAAAACCCCCCCCCAAACAGTATTTTTTTTTGTGGCCTGGCCACCGTGGCCAGGCCACTGCCGGCCACGGCAGGGGCCGTGGCTAGAGAAGATGGCCACGGCCGTCGCCGTGGCCGGAGAAGCCGAAAGGGGGGGGGTTGGGGAAACCCCCCCCCTAACTGTTAAAAAAAAAAATTTTGTGGCCTGGCCACCGTGGCCAGGCCACTGTCGCCACGGCAGGGGCCGTGGCTGGAGAAGACGGCCATGGCCATCACCGTGGCCGGAGAAGCCGAAAGGGGGGGGGGTTGGGGAAAACACCCCCCAAACTGTAAATTTTTTTTTTGTGGCCTGGCCACCGTGGCCAGGCCACTGCCGGCCACGGCAGGGGCCGTGGCCGGAGAAGCCGAAACGGGGGGTTGGGGAAACCCCCCCCCCCAAATAGTAATTTTTTTGTGGCTTGGCCACCGTGGCAAGGCCACTGCCGGCCACGGCAGGGGTTGTGGCCGGAGAAGATGGCCACGGCCGTCGCCGTGGCCGGAGAAGCCGAAAGGGGGCGGGGGGGGGGGGGTTGGGGAAAAATTTTTTTTTGTGGCCTGGCCACCGTGGCCAGGCCACTGCCGACCATGGCAGGGGCCGTGGCCGGAGAAGACGGCCACGGCCGTCGCCGTGGCCGGAGAAGCCGAAAGGGGGGGGTTGGGGAAAACCCCCCCCAAAATGTAAATTTTTTTTTGTGGCCTGGCCACCGTGGCCAGGCCACTGCCGGCCACGACAGGGGCCGTGGCCGTGGCCGGAACAAATTTTTTTAAAAAAATTTTGGAGGAATGAGGGCTTACCTCGGTCGAGAGGGGACGCCGGAGGAGTGGAGGGAGCTTCCGCTGGGGGAGAGGACGGGGGGAGCCAGAGGAGCGGACGGACGGCGGCGGCGACAGCTAGGGTAAGAAGTGGAAAAAGAAGAGAAGCAGGGGGGGCCGGCCGACAAGCAATATATAGTAGCGATTAGCGACGCAATATATGCGTCGCTAATCGCTCGCTATATATTTTTTTAATTTAATTATGGCTTAGCGACGCATAGACGCATCGTTAATCCATCGCTAAATTGGCCTTTTTATTATTTTATGCAAAACTTAGCGACGCAACTAATTGCATCGCTAATGAGTCGCTAATTTGTGCCACTATCCGGCGGAAAAATTATTTATATTTTCTAGGAAATTGCGTCGCTAATGCGTCGTAATATTTTTTTAATAATTATAACTGCCATAATTTATATTTCTTAAAAATAATTGCGATGCAATAAATGCATCGCAATGTTTTTTTTTAAATTTTTTATTACAATTATTTTTTTGAAAAATATTGCAACGCAATAAATGCGTCGCAATATATAAAATTATTCTCTTGGAAAATTATTTATATTTTATAGGAAATTGCGTCCCTAATGTCGCAATATTTTTTAAATAATTATAACTGACAAAAATTATATTTCCTGAAAATAATTGCGACGCAATTAGTGCGTCGCAATGTTTTTTTTAAATTTTTTTATTCCAATTATTTTTCTGAAAAACATTGTGATGCAATAAATGCATCGCAATATTATAAATTGTTTTCTCTTGGGAAATTATTTTTAATTTCTAAAAAACTGCGTCGCTAATGTGTCGCAATATTTTTTAAATAATTATAACTGACAAAAATTATATTTTCTAAAATAATTGCGGCGCAAACATTGCATCGCAATGGTTTTTTTAAAATTTTTTTATTACAATTATTTTCCTAAAAAACATTGCGACACAATGAATGCGTCGCAATATTAAAAATTCTTTTCTCTTGGGAAATTATTTTTAATTTCTAGGAAACTGCGTGGCTAATGCATCGCAATATTTTTTAAATAATTATAACTGACAAAAATTATATTTTCTAAAAATAATTGTGACGCAAATATTGCATCGCAATGTTTTTTTTAAATTTTTTTATTACAATTATTTTCCTGAAAAATATTGCGACGCAATAAATACGTCGCAATATTATAAGTTGTTTTCTCTTGGGAAATTATTTTTAATTTCTAAAAAACTGCATCGCTAATGCATCGTAATATTTTTTAAATAATTATAACTGACAAAAATTATATTTTTTGAAAATAATTGCGATGCAAATATTGCGTCGCAATGGTTTTTTTAAAATTTTTTTATTACAATTATTTTTCTGAAAAACATTGCGATGCAATGAATGCATCGCAATATTAAAAATTGTTTTCTCTTAGGAAATTATTTTTAATTTCTAGAAACTGCGTCGCTAATGCGTCGCAATATTTTTTAAATAATTATAACTTACAAAAATTATATTTTTTGAAAATAATTGCGACGCAAATATTGCGTCGCAATGTTTTTTTTAAAAAAATTTTATTACAATTATTTTCCTGAAAAACATTGCGACGCAATGAATGCGTCACAATATTAAAAATTATTTTCTCTTGAGAAATTATTTTTAATTTCTAGGAAACTGCATCGCTAATGCGTCGCAATATTTTTTAAATAATTAAAACTCACGGTCAAACGAGCCCACGTGGCTGAGAAGGGTCTGAACGGGGTTAAATATTCGTATCCGTGACGCGGCCTACTATATTAAACGTCTCCCCCCTTACCCCCGCTCGTCCCGTTCTGCGCACTCCATCGGATATAAACGCGACTCACCTACGCTTCCTTCTCGTTGCTCTTTTCCTCTGTCTTCTCTTTCTTTCTCCTAGTCTGACGACTTTCCTTTTCTCTTACAATTTCCTCTCGTCCGAGATCGATCACCGGATATCGAGGCATGGAGGAGACGGCGGCGGCCGCCAGGGATCCGGCAGTTATGATCAGGAGCCACAGCCCGGAGCTCCATCCTCCGGCCAGCGAGGAGGGCGGGGCGGTAGAGGGGGCGGTGGCAGAGGACGGGGTGAAGGTGGCCACGTCGATTAGGAGAAGGCTCCGCTCCGCCGCCGCCACGCCTACGTTCGTCCGCCGCCGCCGCACTCTCCGCCCCACTCGTAGGAGGAGCCCCAGATGCCGGTCGATCCTTCGCCGTCGGCTGTCTCCACGACCGCCACCTCCTTGTCCTTGAGCCATGGCATGGAGCGGCAGTTATCCATCACGAACCGGTGAAGGCGGGGACCTCCGGCTCTTCTGCTCCACCGCCGTCGGCTGTGGCGACGGCGGCGGCGATGCCTCCGGCGTCGAGCAAGGCGCTGAGGCATCGGCCGAGGCCGGGGTTCGGGACAAACGGTTGCGATGGGCCCAAGCCGTGATCCCGATCGGCGATGATCGATCCGACGGTTGCGATCCATCCGATCGGCGACGATCCGACGGTTGCGATCGATCCAAGCCATGACCCCGATCGGCGATGATCGATCCGACGGTTACGATCCATCCAATCATTGACGATCAACGATTACGATCGATCCAAGCCATGATCCCGATCGGCGATGATCAATCCGATGGTTGCGATCCATCCGATCGGCGACGATCCGACGGTTGCGATCGATCCAAGCCATGACCCCGATCGGCGATGATCGATCCGACGGTTGCGATCCATCCGATCGGCGACGATCCGACGGTTGCGATCGATCCAAGCCATGACCCCGATCGGCGATGATCGATCCGATGGTTGCGATCCATCCAATCGACGACGATCAGAAGGTTGCGATCGATCCAAGCTATGACCCCGATCGGCGATGATCGATCAGACGGTTGTGATCCATCCAATCGGCGATGATCCGACGGTTGCGATCGATCCAAGCCATGACCCCGATCGGCGATGATCGATCCGACCCTTGCAATCCATCCGATTGGCGACGATCCAATTGTTGCGATCGATCGAAGCCATGATCCCGATCGGCAATGATCGATTGGACCGTTGTGATTAATCCGATTGGACACGATCCGATGGTTGCGATCGATCCAAGCCATGATCCCGTTCGGCGATGTACGATCCGATGGTTGCGATCCATCCGATCGCCGATGATCCGACGGTTGCGATAGATCCAAGCCCTGATCTTGATCGGCGATGATCGATCGGACCATTGCGATCCATCCGATCGGACACGATCTGACGGTTGCGATCGATCCAAGCTATGATCTCGATCGGCGATGATCGATCGGACCGTTGCGATCCATCCGATCGGTGACGATCCAATGATTGCGATCGATCCAAGCCATGATCCCGATCTGCAATGATCGATTGGACCGTTGTGATTAATCCGATTGGACACGATCCAACGGTTGCGATCGATCCAAGCCATGATCCCATTCTGCGATGATCTATCGGACCATTGCAATCAATCCGATCGGAGAAGATCCGATGGTTGCGATCGATCCAAGTCATGATCCCGATCGGCGATGATCGATCCGACTATTGCGATCCATCCGATCGGAGATGATCCGATGGTTGCTATCGATCCAAGCCATGATACCTATCGTCGATGATTGATCGGACCGTTGCGATCAATCCAATCGGCGACGATACGACGGTTGCGATCGATCCAAGACATTATTCCGACCAGTGATGATCGATCAGATCATTGCCATCAATCCGATCAAAGACGATCCAACGTTGCAATCGATCCAAGTCAAGATCCCGATCGACGATGATCGATCCGATGGTTGCGATCCATCCGATCATTGACGATCCGACGGTTGTGATCAATCCAAGCCATGATCCCGATTGGCGATGATCGATCCGATGGTTGCGATCCATCCGATCGGCGATGATCCAACGGTTGCGATCGATCCAAGCCATGACCCCGATCGGCGATGATCGATCCGATGGTTGTGATCCATTCGATCGGCGACAATCCAATGGTTGCGATCGATCCAAGCCATGACCCCGATCGGCGATGATCGATCCGACGATTGCGATCCATCCGATCGGCGACAATCCGATGGTTGTGATAGATCCAAGCCCTGATCCCGATCGGCGATGATCGATCGGACCATTGCGATCCATCCGATCGGCAACGATCTGATGGTTGCGATAGATCCAAGCCACGATTCCGATCAACAATGATTGATCGGACCGTTGCGATCTATCCAATCGATCGCAACCGTCGGATCTTCACCGATCAGTATCATGAAATATTATATATATAATTATATAATATAATATTTCATAATTATATTATATAATATTATATATTTATGAAATATTATATAATATAATATTTCATAATTATATATATAAAAATTAATTTTATTTAAAATAATTACGATGCAACTTGTGCATCGCTAAATAAAAAAAAATTTCTATTTTTTTGGTTTATTGCGTCGCTAATGCATCGCTATTTAACATAATTAATTTTTTTAAAAACGTTGCGACGTAGAGGTTTGCATCATAATTTTATTATTTCATAATTTTTTTATATTAAAATTAATTTTATTTAAAAAAATTATGACACAATTAGTGCGTCGCTAAATTAAAAATAATTTTTTTATTTTTTTAGTTTATTGCGTCGCTAATGCGTCGCTATTTAACATAATTAATTTTTAAAAAACTTTGCGACGCAAAGGGTTGCATCATAATTTTTTAATTTCATAATTATATTTTATAAAAATTAGTTTTATTTAAAATAATTGCGACGCAATTAGTGTGTCACTAAATTAAAAATAATTTTTTTAATTTTCTAATTTATTGCATCGCTAATGCGTCGCTATTTAATATAATTAACTTTTTTAAAAATATTGCGACGCAAAGGGTTGCGTCATAATTTTTTCATTTCATAATTATATTTTGTAAAATTTGATTTTATTTAAAATAATTGCGATGTAATTAGTGCGTCGCTAAATTAGAAATAACTTTTCTAATTTTCTGGTTTATTGCATCGCTAATGCGTCGCTATTTAACATAATTAATTTTTTAAAATACATTGCGACGCACATAGTTACGTCGTAATATTTTTTTCTCATATCTATATTTTATAAAATTTAATTTTATTTAAAAAATTTGCGACGCAATTGTTGCGTCGCTACATTAAAAATAATTTCTCTAATTTTCTGGTTTATTGCGTCGCTATTTAATAAAATTAATTTTTTAAAAAATATTGCGATGCACATAGTTGCGTCGCAATATTTTACTACAAGAAAAATAAAATATTGCGATGCCCAAATGCATCACAATTACGTCGCTAAACATGCTATTGCATCGCTATTTAATAAAATTAATTTTTTAAAAAATATTGCGATGCACATAGTTGCGTCGCAATATTTCACTACAAGAAAAATAAAATATTGCGATGCCCAAATGCATCGCAATTACGTCGCTAAACATGCTATTGCGACGCAATAGCGACGCAATGACGGTGTCGCTCAGATGTCCGTCACAATATCCATTTGTCACAATTGCGTCGCAATATTGCGACTCTCTGCGATGCAACATTGCGTCGCAATATTGCGACACATCCATATGCGTCGCTAAATTAAAAATTAAATTATAATATTTAAAATTATTATTAAATATTGCGACGCACTCAATTGCGTTGTAATATTGCGATGCATTTCGTTGTGTCGCAATATTTAATAATAATATTTATGATATAATAGCGACGTAATTTGCATCGCTAAAGCGTCGTAAATAAAAAAAATTTTAAAATATTGCGACGCAAGGTCATTTTATCGCAACATTTATTAAAAATATTTTAAATATAATAGCGACTCAATTTGAGTCGCTAATGCGTCGCTATTAAATTTTTTTTAAATTCTTGCGACGCCAGGTCATTGCGTCGTAATATTTAATAATAATATTTTGAAAATATTAGTGATGCAATTGCAGTCGCTAATGCATCGCTAAATAAATATTTTTTTTAAAAAATAAAAATTTAAAAATTAAAGCGGTTAATACAATTTTGTTACATTTAAATATTGATCAAAACATTCTTCACTCATATTGATCCAAACAATAATCATTCAATTTCCAAAAATAATTCATATATTAAAATTTTGAAGTTTTCATGTACAACATAAAAAAAAAAAAAAAAATACATCAAGAATCTGAGCGATCACGTGGAGGCTGTGGTGGCTGGAGACTCTGCGACAAGCGGCTAACCATATCCCGCAAATAATGCATCTCATCTCGCATGTCTGCAATCTCCTGATTCCGGCCTCGCATACGATCCTCGAAATCCTGCTCGACCTCCTGCCGAACCTCCTCTGCAATAGATCTCCGAAGGTCGTCTAAACGCTCGGGAGGAAGATCACTAGAAACTCGCGAGCTGGAGGCCTGATGGGAAAAATATGTAGAAGCTCTAGTGCCCAGACCATAGACCCTGCGATCTCGCGGCTGGGCACCAACAGCCTCCAAAAACACACGCCGACTCTCCTCTGCTGAGAGTTTGACGGGCGTCTCCCCATCAGTAGAGTCGACCTGCGATGCCTGGGAGCGAAGCTCCTCGACTCGTGTCTTTAAATTATGAAATCAACAATAAATGAGTTAATAAATTTTTTGAAATAAAATTTTAGAAATTAAACAGATACTACATAAATCTAATTTCTTACCGCAACCTCCCGTGATCGCGTGTCGACCCAGGAACCGTCCCTCCTGGTGTGTGTCGCCCTGAATAGACGAAACTCACCAGGATTTCCGCCCTCCTGCTCAGACTATAACATTAAAAAAATGATATTAATACAAATATTTATAAATAACTAAAATAGTAATTAAAATATTTATGTTTTCTTACCATACGCCGTCTGTGCTCCTGAATCGAAATGGAGCCCGAAGTATGACGGGAGAGACCCGTGCCTGGACCGCCCTTCTCAGATCGGCGGTTCGTGCTGGCTGATGCAGACCTCCTGCGCCAGCCATCGGACTGCCAGACCTGCTGCCACTCATGCCAAATACCCTCTGGCACGTGCGTAGGACGCTGACCCGATGACCTCCAATGATGAAGCATGTCGAAGTATCGGCATCCCGTCAGAGCCTCCCATGCTGCCCTAATGGCATCATGGCTGGCAGGATCCCACGTATACTTTTTCTGCATTAAAATAAACAGTTAGTTTCTGAATTTATTAAGATTAAGAAATTTTATATCAGTGATAAATTATATTTAATAAGTTTACCTAAAACTCAGAAAAATAAAACTCTCTCGTGGCTGGAGATACGTGGTGCCAATCATAGCCACTAGGATCTGCACGCCTCTGAAATACGGCGCTGATGTGGCTGGATACATGATGCTGCTCAATAAATCTGTTTAAAAAATGTATGTTTATAAGTAATTGACTTAAAAACATAAACATATATTTTTAATTAGTATATACTTACAGCCCCTGAGCATCAAGTCGAAGTACGGTGCGGCCGATGGTGGAAGAACTCTCGGAGGTATGTGCCGATCGGCTGGATAGTAATACTGCTGGAGAGATCGAAGGCTGTGCGACTGCTGGAGATCCGAACTCTCCATCTCCGACGCTCATATGATCTGATGCAGCAGGGCTACGTCCCTGCTCACTCCGTTTGTCGTCGGTAGATCTACCTCTGCCCGTCATACTGAAAATACTAAAGATTCATACAATTAAATTACGATTAATGATTGAATAGGTAAAAATAACACTTAAAAAAAAGTTAATTAAAAAAAACCTCTATGTTTAATCGGTGTCATTTGTTTCGTGAAATGTTGGTTCAACATCCGATGTCGTATCGGACTGCGATTCAGTTTCATTATCATCGGAAGGAAACCGAACATTTGCATCCGTAATTTCTTGGACATCACCATTTGGATCTCTAAGTGATGTTTCAGGAGCCCTTGTGTCGTCCTCAATTGCATGCATTTCCATCTCATCCTCTTGAAATGCAGGGCACTCGGCTGATTGACTTGATGAACTCTCCTCTAATACGATTGTTGAACGTGGGACGATTTTAGAAACGGCCCACCAATCTCGCTTGTCGTTGCGCAAACTTGGATATCCGCAGTAAAAGACTTGCTGAGCTTGGGATGCAAGGATGAATGGGTCATATTTCTGCAATCTTCGTCGATGGTTCACTTCAACCAAATTGTAGTCATTATGAACCCTTTTGCCCACAGGAACTATCGGATCGAACCAATCACAACGAAACAATACGGTTCGTTTCATAGGCCAACCGGGATATTCAACTTCAACCACCTCTACTAACTTTCCATAATAATCCTGCATATTTGCTCCAACACTTTCTCCTTTAACACACACGCCCCAGTTCTGCGTGCCTCTTGAAGCTGCTAATCGTTCAATCTGAAATTTGTACCCATTTACAAAATAGCCAGTAGAGGTTGTTATGGTCTTCAATGGCCATTGTGATAGACATTTAATGAAAATATTGTCGGTTGTGGACCATTCTGCTATTAATTATCATCGATCGGTTACATTAAAATTTCGGCAGCATTTCCCCATATGTTCTCCTAATTGTGTGGCATATAATCCACAGTAGGAGAACGTATGAGCAAATACAAACCGCAATCTCACCCAACGATGATTAATAGCAGACTAACATATCGCAAAAAATATTCCCAAACTGTCCACCAGGACAATTTGAGAATTTGCAAGACTAAGACTTACAAATTCTTAAACGGGTCTAAAGGCTATAGTGCTATGATTAATAGTATGGAAGTCCGAAGACAATCGAACTTAAGCTTGTTATTCTTAACTTCTTGTCAATTATACATATATAGGAATAGTGTTCTATATATATAGTCACTGACTTCTTAAGATTATTGTGTCGAATACAAATGTTTGTGAAGACTAAAATATAAATAATTGAAACTACTAATTTGTTGCTGCAAATTAAATAATAATACAACAAGACTTTCTATCTAGCATTACATAATTTAATGCATCATTCAGTTTGCAGTAGAACGTAAATAATCAAGATATAACAATTGTAAATAACTACAAATGCACAAATATTATTGCATAAACATTCTGCTTAAATTAATTATTGCATAAATATTTTGCAAATTAAATAATAATACAACAAGACTTTCGATCTAGCATTACAAATATTATTGCATAATCAAGACATAACAATCAGTCTATCCAAAGAGCTCTGACTAATGACATAAATTAATTAATTTTAACTAATCTAATAAAAATTAGATTAGTGGTCACATTTTTTTAATATTTGTCATCAAATTATTTGAATTTTTTTTTTAATTGAAGGGGCCCGAGAAGACAAAATGGGGCGGGGGGGGGGATTCCCTCCCCCCTCTGTTACCAAAATTTTTTTTTTTTTGACTGTGGCCTGGCCACCGTGGCCAGGCCACTGCCGGCCATGGCAGCGGCCGTGGCCGGAGAAGACAAAATGGGGGCCCAGCCCCCCCGTTACCATTTTTTTTTTTTTGACTATGGCCTGGCCACCGTGGCCAGGCCACTGCCGGCCATGGCAGCGGCCGTGGCCGGAGAAGACGGCCACGGTAGCGGCCGTGGCCGGCTTCTCCGGCCGCGGCCACGGCCATGGCCGGAGAAGACAAAATGGGGGGGGGGGAACCCCCCCGTTACCCTTTTTTTTTTTTGACTGTGGCCTGGCCACCGTGGCCAGGCCACTGCCGGCCACGGCAACAGCCGTGGCCGGAGAAGACAAAATGGGGGGGGGGGTTCCCCACCCCCCCCGTTACCCAATTTTTTTTTTTTTTTGACTGTGGCCTGGCCACCATGGCCAGGCCACTGCCGACCACGGCAGCGGTCGTGGCCGGAGAAGACAAAATGGCCCCCCCCCTGTAACCATTTTTTTTTTTTTTGACTGTGGCCTGGCCACCGTGGCCAGGCCACTGCCGGCCACGACAGCTACCGTGGCCGGAGAAGATGGCCACGGTCTTGGCCGTGGCCGGAGGAAAAATACTACAAATTTTTTTTTTTTTAAGAGGGTGGGGGGGCTTACCTCGGTCGAGAGGAGACGCCGGAGTTGGAGGAGACCGCCGGGGAGCCAGAGCACCAGAGGGGGGAGCCGGAGCAGCGGACGGTGGCAGCCGGAATTTTTTTGGGGAGGGCGGCGGCTAGGTCAAGACGGGGAAGAAGAAGAGAAGGCCGGCCGAATGTATATATGAGTGATTAGCGATGCAATTTATTGCGTCGCTAATCGGTCGCAATTTTTTTTTAATTTATTATGTATTAGCGACGCAACAATGCATCACTAATCCATCGTTAATATGACCTTATTATATTTTTATGAAAAAGGTTATGATGCAATTAATTGCGTCGCTAATGCGTCGCTAACTTGGCGCCAATATCCGGCAGAAAAATTATTTTTATTTTCTAGAAATTGCATCGCTAAGGCGTCGCAATATTTTTTTATTATTTTTAAAAGATTAAAATAATAATTTATAACAATAATTGCGATGCATACAGTGCATCGCAAAAATTTTCTAACTATTTCATTACATATATTTATCCAAAAAACATTGCGACGCAACTAATGCATCGCAATATTATATATGTTTTATTTATTTTTTTAAATATTTATAAATGATAAAAATTAAAATTTATGAGAATAATTGCGATGCACAAATTGCGTCGCAATATTTTTTTTATACTTTTTCATTACATATATTTATATAAAAAACATTGCGATATAACTTATGCGTCGCAATATTATATTTTTTTATTTATTAATACTGATAAAATTATATTTACTAAAAATAATTGCGATGCATACATTGCGTCACAATTTGTTTATTTTTTCTTTGAAAATGCATCGCTACAGCATCGCAATAATTTTTTAATATTTATAAATGATATATATAATTTATGATAATAATTGCGATGCACAAATTGTGTCGCAATATTTTTTTTATACTTTTTCATTACATATATTTATATAAAAAACATTGCGACGCAACTTATGCATCGCAATATTATATTTCTTTTATTTATTAATACTAATAAAAATTATATTTACTAAAAATAATTGTGATGCATACATTGCGTCGCAATATTTGTTTATTTTTTCTTCAAAAATGCATCGCTACGACGTCGTAATAATTTTTTAATATTTATAAATGATAATCTATATAATTTATGATAATAATTGCGATGCACAAATTGCGTCGCAATATTTTTTTATACTTTTTCATTACATATATTTATAGAAAAAACATTACGATGCAACTAATGCGTCGCAATATTATATATCTTTTATTTATTATTACTGATAAAAATTATATTTCTAAAAATAATTGTGATGCATATATTGCGTCGCCATGACCGATCCCATACCGATGCGATCGGTCCGAGATCGCTGACGTTCCGATGGTTGCGATCGATCCAAGCCCTGATCCCGATCGGCCACGACCGATCCCGGACCATGGCGATCGGTCCGATCAGCGATGATCCGATGATTGCGATCGATCCAAGCCTTGATCCCGATCGTCCACGATCGATCTCGGACCATGGCGATCGGACCGATCGGCGTCGATCCGACGGTTGCCATCGATCCCAGCCCTAATCCTGATCCACCACGACCGATCTTGAACCACGGCGATCGATCCGATCGGCGACGATCCGACATTACGATCGATCCAAGCCCTGATCCCGATTGGCCACGACCGATCTAGGACCGTGGCGATCGGACCGATCGGCGTCGATCCGACGGTTGCCATCGATCCAAGCCCTTATCGATCCCGGTCGGCGATGAACGATCTCGGACCGTCGCGATTGATCCGATAGGCGACAATCCGACGGTTGCGATCGATCCAAGCCCTGATCCCGATCGGCCATGACCGATCCCATACCGATGCGATCGGTCCGAGATCGCTGACATTTCGACGGTTGCGATCGATCCAAGCCCTGATCCCGATTGGCCACGACCGATCCCGAACCATGGCGATCGGTCCGATCGGTGATGATCTGACGATTGCGATCGATCCAAGACCTGATCCCGATCGTCCACGATCGATCTGGGACCGTGGCGATCGGACCGATCAGCGTCAATCCGACGGTTGCCATCGATCCCAGCCCTGATCCTGATCTGCCACGACCGATCTCAAACCACGGCGATCGATCTGATCGGCGATGATCTGACGATTCCGATCAATCCAAGCCCTGATCCCGATCGGCCACGACCGATCCCGGACTGTTGCGATCGGTCCGAGATCGCTGACGATCCGATGGTTGGGATCGATCCAAGCCCTGATCCCGATTGGCCACGACCGATCTAGGACCGTGGCGATCGGACCGATCGGCATCGATCCGACGGTTGCCATCGATCCAAGCCCTGATCGATCCCGGTCGGCGATGAACGATCTCGGACCGTCGCGATCGATCCGATAGGCAACAATTCGATGGTTGCGATCGATCCAAGCCCTGATCCCGATCGGCCATGACCGATCCCATACCGATGCGATCGGTCCGAGATCGCTGACGTTTCGATGGTTGCAATCGATCCAAGCCCTGATCCCGATCGGCCACGACTGATCTCGGACCGTGGCGATTGGTCCGATCGGCGATGATCCGACGGTTGCGATCGATCCAAGCCTTGATCCCGATCGGCCATGACCGATCCCATACGATGCGATCAGTCCGAGATCGCTGACGTTTCGACGGTTGTGATCGATCCAAGCCCTGATCCCGATCGGCCACGACCGATCCTGGACCGTGGCGATCGGTCCGGTCGGCGATGATCCGACGATTATAATCGATCCAAGCCCTGATCCCGATCGTCCACGATCGATCTCGGACCGTGGCGATCGGACCGATTGGCATCGATCCAATGGTTGCCATCGATCCCAGCCCTGATCCTGATCCGCCACGACCGATCTCGGACCACGGCGATCGATCCGATCGGCGACGATTGCGATCGATCCAAGCCCTAATCCCGATTGACCACGACCGATCCCGGACCGTTGCGATCGGTCCGAGATTGCTGACGATCCGACGGTTGCGATCGATCCAAGCCCTGATCCCGATTGGCCACGACCGATCTAGGACCGTGGCGATCAGATCGATCGGCGTCGATCCAACGGTTGCCATCGATTCAAGCCCTTATCAATCCCGGTTGGCAATGAACGATCTCGGACCATCGTGATCGATCCGATAGGCAACAATCCGATGGTTGCGATCGATCCAGGCCGTGATCCCGATCGGCCATGACCGATCTCGGACTGTTGCAATCCGTCCGAGATCACGACGATCCGATGGTTGCGATCGATCCAAGCCATGATCCCGATCGGCCACGACCAATCTCGGACCGTGGCGATCGGTCCAATTGGCGACGATCCGACGGTTGCGATCGATCCAAGCCCTGATCCCGATCGGCCATGACCGATCCCAGACCGATGCGATCGGTCCGAGATCGCTGACGATCCGACGGTTGCGATCGATCCAAGCCCTGATCCTGATCGGCCATGACCGATCCCGGACCGTTGCGATCGGTCCGAGATCGCTGACGATCCGACAGTTACGATCGATCCAAGCCCTGATCCCAATCGGCCATGACCGATCTCGGACCGTGGCGATCTGTCCAATCGCCGATGATCCGACGGTTGCGATCGATCCAAGCCGTGATCCCGATCAGCCACGACTGATCTCGGACCGTGGCGATCGGTCCGATCGGCAACGATCCGACAGTTGCGATCGATCCAAGCCCTGATTCCGATCGGCCACGATCGATTTTGGATCGATCGCTATTTAATATAATTAATTTTTAAAAAATATTGCAACGCAAAGGATTGCATCGTATTTTTTTAATATGATAATTATATTATAAAAAATTTAATTTTATTTATAATAATTACGATGCAACAAGTACGTCGCTAAATTAAAACATAATTTTCCTAATTTTTTGATTTATTGCATCGCTAATGCATCGCTATTTAACATAATTAATTTTTTAAAAAACATTGCGACGCACTGAGTTGCGTCGTAATATTTTTTCTCATATTTATACTTTATAAAAATTAATTTTATTTAAATTATTTGCGATGCAATTGGTGCATCGCTAAATTAAAAATAATTTTTCTAATTTTTTGGTTTATTGCGTCGCTAATGCGTCGCTATTTAATATATTTAATTTTTTTAAAAACATTGCAATGCACTGAGTTGCGTCACAATATTTTTTTCTAATATTTATAATTTATAAAATTTAATTTTATTTAAATTATTTGTGACGCAATTGGTGCATCGCTAAATTAAAAATAATTTTTCTAATTTTTTGGTTTATTACGTCACTAATGCGTCGCTATTTAATATATTTAATTTTTTTAAAAACATTGCGACGCACTGAGTTGCATCACAATATTTTTTTCTAATATTTATAATTTATAAAATTTAATTTCATTTAAATTATTTGCGACGTAATTGGTGCGTCGCTACATTAAAAATAATTTTTCTAATTTTCTAGTTTATTGTGTCGCTAATGCGTCGCTATTTAACATATTTAATTCTTTTATAAACATTGCGACGCACTGAGTTGCATCGCAATATTTTTTTCTCATATTTATATTTTATAAAAAATTAATTTAAAAATATTGCGATGCATTATTTACGTCGCTAAATAAAAAAATTAATTTTTTTTGATTTTTTGGTTTATTGAGTCGCTAATGCATCGCTAATTACGTCACAATATTTTGTTGTCACAGAGGTGTCGCAAAGTGGTCACAATTTAGCGATGCATAATTGCGTCGCTAAATTTGCATCGCTATTTCAGTATTTTCTTGTAGTGTTTCTTTCTCATTTTTTTATTTTATAAAAACTTAATATAAAAATATTACGACGCATTTTGGCGTCGCTAAAAAAAAAAAAATTTTGAATTTTCTGGTCTATTGAGTCGCTAATGCATCGCTAATTGCGTTGCAAAGTAGTCGCAATTTTAGCGATGCAATATTGCGTCGCTATTTTAGTATTTTCTTGTAGTGTCGACGGAGTCAAGTTCTTCCCATCTCGGGAGAATTGATGCGGGCACCAGGATCAAGCAGAGGATTCTTAACCCTATGTGAATATCTGATTAGTTATGATTCAAGTCTTGAGTTGGGAAATAAAGTTTAGTTTATTTTGAGTCTCGTCCAGTTCATTTTATTCTAAATTAAGTCCTATCCAGTTCAGTTTATTTTAATATGAGTCATGTAGTAAGTTCATAAGCTTACAAGAGGAGACATCAGTATTGGAGCAGAAGAGAAGGCCATCACAGTCAGACAGAGCAGAAGTTGGTGCCACACCTACTTCAAGCAGCCCATATGCCACCTAGCAGAGCAAGCAACCTTTCCGATCTGGATGATCATTTTTCTCATCTGGCCGATACCGATTTCATGCCAAATCAAGCTGCCGCCAATTGCATCTGACTGCTTTCCAAGATCACCTTCCTCATCTAGACGTTGCAGATTTCATGCCAAATTAAGCTGCCGCTGATTGCATCTCAATCATATCTAGAAGATCACCTGCCTAATTTAGATGCCACAGATTTCATGCCGAATCCAGCTGCCGCTGATTGCATCTAGAAGATCACCTTCCTCATCTGGACGCTACAGATTTTATGCCAAATTTGACTAGGGCGCCTTTTTTTCTCTCTTTCCATATCTGTATTTTCTTGGACCCCAAGTCTCTTGCTCTATAAAAGAGACCCTCTTGTATGAATGATGTATCTTTTATTATTAATCAATTAATCCAAGTTTTGAGTTATTGTGATTTTTGTTAGTTGGTTCTCTGGTGCTCTTGTTCCCCTCCTCCTGCGCGTGCCAACATCCCAAGTCTCTAGGAGAAACCTTGGCCGCCCTCTCCTTTTCTCTACTCCTTCCTTGTCTCTTTGCCTCTATTCTAAATTTTTCTATGATTCTTTAACCCTTGTATGGTGATCTTGCAGATCCCTTAGTAGCCACTAATCCACTAATCCAGGATTCAAGGCGATCATCATCCAGGACAGCGGATACTTGGCCACAAATCCGTGGGCTCAAGGCTTGGTCATCTAGGGCGCATCCGCTAGGCAGAGCAACCCCTTCAACACTTTGATCTTCCCCCTCTTGCCAGGTACACCCCTCTAATCTACTAGTAACTTTATTGTAGGAGAGCAAGCCCTACCGGGGCTTCTTAGCCTCGATGGTCCTTCTTCTTTATTTTTTAAAGAACTGTTTCACGTGCGGGTTTACTGTGAATTTTCCTGAATCCATCTTAGGCTATTACTTTGGAAGAATAATCAACTGCAATCATTAATCATTAAAAAAAATAAAAAAAAAAAAATTACTTGCATGCGAATCAGTCCTGCATTAGGTGCCTCCCGAGTGGTTCAAGACCCTAAAGGCTCTGTACCCACCGAGTCACCCCTCGAACGGAATACAAACCCCCGAAGAGGTTCAAAAGGAGCTCGCCAGCATCACGGCCCATGGAACACCACTCCGCCCCAGCACGGTGGTGCCCCCCGAGTGGTTCAAGACCCTAAAGGCTCTGTACCCGCCAAGTTGCCCCTCGGGCAGAACACAAACCCCTGAGGTGGTTCAAAAGGAGCTCGTCGGCATCACGGCCCAGGGGACACCACTCGGCCCCGGCACGATGGTGCCCCCTGAGTGGTTCAAGACCCTAAAGGCTCTGTACCCGCCGAGTCATCCCTCGGACGGAACACAAACCCCCGAAGCGGTTCAAAGGAGCTCGCCCGCATCATGGTCCACGGGACACCACTCAGCCCTGGCACGGCGGTGCCCCCAGAGTGGTTAAGACCCTAAAGGCTCTGTACGGCCGAGTCGCCCCTCGGGCAGCACACAAAGCCCTGAAGCGGTTCAAAGGAGCTTGCTTGCATCATGGCCCACGGGACACCACTCGGCCCCGGCACGGTGGTGCCCCCCGAGTGGTTAAGACCCTAAAGGCTCTGTACCACCCGAGTCGTCCCTCGCAGCGGTTCACAAACATTCGAGGTAGTTCAAAAGGAGCTCGCCGGCATCGTGGCCCATGAGATACCACTCAGCCCTGACACGACGGTGCCCCCCGAGTGGTTCAAGACCCTAAAGGCTCCGTACTCGCCGAGTCGCCCCTCGGATGGCACACAAACCCCCGAGGTGGTTCAAAAGGAGCTCGCCCGCATCACGGCCCACAGGACACCACTCGGTCCCGGCACGGTGGTGCCCTCCGAGTGGTTAAGATCCTAAAGGCTTTGTATCCGGTGAGTTGCCCCTCGAGCGGCACACAAACTCCCAGGTGGTTCCAAGTCGAAGCTTGACGACGCTATGGCTAATAAGGCGCTGCTCGGTTTTGCGCCGTCTCCAACAGACCCTGTCCGCCGGAGTCCCTTTCAAAATCAACCTCACAAGGCATCTTCGTGAGCTTAGTGGCTCCGACCTCCTTCAGGTCGGCCCACACGGCCCCGGCGTCTGCAGCCATGTCGAGATGGCCCCGACCTCTTCAGGTTGGCCCCGGCGTCTCTAGCCATGCCGAGGCGGCCCCGACCTCCTCAGCTTGGCCCCGTCATCCCCGGCGTCTCCAAGCCATGCCGAGGCGGCCTCGACTTCTTCAGATCGGCCCCGTCGGCCCCGGTATCTCCAGCAAGCCAAGGCGGCCCCGACCTCCTCAGGTCGGCCCTGTCGGCCCCGACGTCTCCAAGCCATGCCGAGGTGGCCCTGACCTCTTCAGGTTGGCCCCATCGGTCCTGTCGTCTCCAGCGATGCCGAGGCAGCCCCGACCTCCATAGGTCGGCCCCACTCAGCCCCGGCATCTCCAGCAAGCCAATGCGGCCCCGACCTCCTCAGGTCGGCCCCATCGGCCCCGACATTTCCAAGCCATGCCGAGGTGGCCCCAACCTCTTCAGGTCGGCCCCACTTGGCTCCGATGTCTCCAGCAAGCCGAAGCAGCCCCGACCTCTTCAGGTCAGCCCCGTCGGCCCCGGCATGACTCTTGGGCAAATAGCTACAAAAGCTAAGTACACTATGTTTAGGCAATATTTCTTTCATCGATACTTAAAAGGTTATGCAGAGAAGCCTGACTCCAGCATCGGCAGCAAAGGTCATCACCCTTCGGGGTTAAAAGGAACCTGACGACTCTCAGCTCTCAGGTCACCCTTTGGGGTTAAAAGAAACCTGACAACTCTCAGCTCTTAGGTCACCCTTCAGGGTTAAAAGGAACCTAACGACTCTCAACTCTCAGGTTACCCTCCGGGGTTTAAAAGGTTTCCGACAGCCAAAACTTTGCCTCAGCGGCATTGTCACAGCCTCATCGGCTTCATCTCTGCCTCCGCGGCTTTATCTACAGCCTCAGCGGCTTTATCTCTGCCTCAACGGTGTTATTGCAGCCTTATCGGCTTATCTCTGCCTCAGCGGCTTTATCTCTTCCTAAGCGGCCTCACTACAGCCTCATTGGCTATATCTCTGCCTTAGCGGCCTTACTGCAGCCTCATCGGCTTTATCTCTACCTCAGCGGCGTTATTGCAGCCTCATCGGTTTACCTCTGCCTCCGCAGCTTTATCTATAGCCTCATCGGCTTTATCTTTGCCTCAGCAGTGTTATTGCAGCCTCATCAGCTTTATCTCTGCCTCAGTAGCTTTATCTCTACCTAAGAGCCCCTCCAAGCTTACCAACAAACCCCACAAACGTGAAGTACCCCAAACAAAGCAAAAGGAGAAAAATTTCTCCAACGAAAAAGGCGGGTATCCAATTCCAGACTCTGCGTTGGAAGATGATTGCTAGCTATCCTCGGCTAGCTGGCAAGGCAAAAGGAAAAAGATCTCTCTCCACTAGGAATGAATCAGAACTTAAGCAAACATGAAAGGACAAGAGCAAAGATGAAGAGTTCTAGACTCCTTTCGCTTAGCTGATGCGCGGCACACAAGCTCAAGGAGTGTGGGAGGCATCTGATGGGGCCAGTGGGCCCCCATGGGCCATAATAACAGCATCCGGACTTGGCAACTCGGCCTTCCCCCCGTCTGCCATCTTTTCTCTCTCCTCTGCATGGAGCTAGCTTCTATTTGGCCTCGGCACTCGGCTGCCCCCTCGGCCTCGGCCCCAGTCTCGCCTTAGCCACCACAGCCTTAGTCTTGGCCGTCTTAGCCTCGGCCATCTCGGTCTCGGCATGAACAGTGCTCGGCCCCGCTCGGCCACCTCGGCCCCGCTCGGCCACCTCGGCCTTAGCATCTGCTCCAGTCGGCCTCGGCTCCAGCCAGCCTTGCCTCGGCATCGTCCGAGTCAGCCCCGGCCTCGGCTTCGGTCGGCCTCGGCCCCAGTCTCGCCTCGGCACTTCAGCTCGGCCTTGGCCCCAGTCGGCCTTGGCCCCAGTCTCTCCTCGACCACCATAGCCTTGGTCTCAGCCGTCTTAGCCTTGGCCATCTCGGCCTCGGCATGAACAGTACTCGGCCCCAGTCGGCCTCGGCCCTCGTCGGCCTCGGCCCTAGTCTCGCCTCGGCACTTTAGCTCGGCCTCGGCCACAGTCGGCCTCGGATCTAGTCGGGCTCGGCCCCATTTTCGCCTCGGCACTTTAGCTCGGCCTCAGCCCTGGTCGGCCTCAGCCCCAATCGGCCTCGGCCCCAATGTCACCTCGGTACTTCAGCTCGGCCTCAACCCCAGTCGGCCTCGGCCCCCGTCGGTCTCGGCTTCAGCTCAGCCTCGGCCCCAGTTGGCCTCGGTCATCCCGACCTCGGCCACCACAGCCTCGGTCTCGGCCGTCTCAGCCTCGGCCATCTCGGCCTCGGCATGAACAGTGCTCGGCCCTAGTCGGCCTCGGCCCCACTCGGCCACCTCAGCCTCGGCTTCGGCTCCAGTCGGCCTCGACTCCAAGCCGACCTTGCCCCGGCATCATGTAAGCCAGCCTTGCCCCGGCATCATCCAAGCCGGCCTCGTCCCGGCATCACCCAGTCGGCCCCGGCACATCATCCAAGTCGCCCCGGTGTCATCCAGTCGGCCTCGGCCCCAGTCGGCCTTGCCTCCAGTCTCACCTTCCACCCCGGCCCCGGCCTCGAGCTTTCCTACTCGGCCCCAGCCTCGAGCCTCCGCCTCGGCCCCGGCCTCGAGCTTCCCTCTCGGCCCCGGCCTCGAGCCTTTTGCCTCGGCCCCGGCCTCTAGCTTTCCTCCTCGGCCCCGGCCTCGAGCTTCCTCCTCGACCCCGGCCTCTTCAGATCGGCCCTACCT
This sequence comes from Calamus simplicifolius, assembly GCA_900491605.1. Taxonomy (NCBI): domain Eukaryota; kingdom Viridiplantae; phylum Streptophyta; class Magnoliopsida; order Arecales; family Arecaceae; genus Calamus; species Calamus simplicifolius. Next base: position 529,560 of record UESW01004454.1, read on the forward strand.
GCACCTCGGCCTCGAGCCTTCCTCCTCGGCCCCGGCCTCGAGATTCTGCCTCGGCCCCGGCCTCGAGCGTCCCTCCTCAGCCCCAGCCTCGAGCTTCCAGCTTTCCGCCTCGACCACGGCCTCGAGCTTTCTGCCTCGTCCATGACCTCGAGCGTTCCTCTTCGGCCCCGGCCTCGAGCATTCCTTCTCGGCCCTGGCCTCGAGCATTCCTTCTCGGCCCTGGCCTCGAGCTTCCCTCCTCGGCCCCGGCCTCGAGCTTCCCCCTCGGCTCTGGCCTCGAGCGTTCCTCCTCAGCCCCGGCCTCGAGCCTCCGCCTTGGCCCCGGCCTCGAGCGTTCCTCCTTGGCCTCGGCCTCGAGCCTCCGCCTCGGCCCCAGCCTCCAGCGTTCCTCCTCGGCCCTAGCCTCCAGCGTTCCTCTTCGACCCCGGCCTCGAGCTTCCTCCTTAGCCCTGGCCTTGAGCGTTCCTCCTCGGCCTCGGCTTCGAGCTTCCCTTCTCGGCCCCAGCCTCGAGCCTCCTCCTTGGCCCCGGCCTCGAGCCTTCCGCCTCGGCCTCGGCCTCGAGCCTTCCTCCTTAGCCCTGGCCTCGAGCGTCCGCCTCGGCCCCAACCTCTTCAGGTTGGCCCCGGCTTTTCAAGTCATGCCGAGGCGGTCCCAATCTCTTCAGGCCGACTTTAACGCTGCCGACTGATGGGACCCAGCTTGACAACCGGACGACTCTCCCTCTTCGATGGGACAGGACCTACTAATCAGCCCAAACGTACGTAACTCCTACATGTTCTGTAGACGTCTCTCCCTCGGGCCAACCGGATGACTCCCCCTCTCCGATGGGACTTGGCCCGATAATCGGACGACTCTCCCTCTCCAATGGGACTTGACCCACCAGCCAGCTGCAGCCATCCACTTTGACGGGACTTGACCTGCAGCCCTGACATGCCAAAGGAGGGAGCAAGCCCTGCCATCACCTTAAATGCTCTTACAAGTGGTAGCACCTCAAGCCTCATAGACATTAGCTCTATCACTTCACCCATCAAAGTTATCATTATGAGGCCTTAACCACTCAAACCAGACAGACTCTAAGCGTCTATAAAATGGGTAAGAGGGACCCCCGACGAGGTAACTGAACTGAGAACTAAACTCACATAACTCAACCACAACAACACTCCTAAACGCTCATTCTTGCTCACAGAGAGCTCTTCTCTGAGCCTCTCTCTCTCTTTCTCTTTCAAGCTTTCTCAAGCTCACGGCTGTTGCCCATAGCACTGACTTGAGCATCGGAGGGTCCCTGTCGGAATCTTTGGCCCTCGAAACTTTTTGCAGGCTCCCAGATGCGAGAAGCTCGCCGGAAGATCCTGGGCTCACTGGAGAAGGCAACCAGACGCTCGCGAACGTTCGAGGAGGGTGATCTGGCAGCATCACTTTTCATTCCTTGAAGAGAGAAGAAGGGCGGAGAGAGAAGGGAGAAGAGCGAAAGGATTGTAGCTCTTTTCTTTTATTTTGCCTTCAATTTAGATGAAAAAAAGACTAAAGAAGGAATGAATGAGAATAAGTAATCCTTCTTCCTCCTCTGTATTTTACCTCGGCCCTTCTTTTGCTCTCTCCTTCCATCCCCTTTATTCCTTTTATTTCACCTCCCTCCTAACCAGAAGGTTTTATGACCCATCTTCTATTTTCTCCTCCCATCCCTTTTATTCCTTTCTACCCAAATAGCTGAGGAAAGGAACTTCTAAACGCCGATGGATATGGTCTTGCCATCCTTTCGACAAGAGAAACTCAAACATGTGTCGATGTGTGTGTGAATTTTGGCAGATGCTCCAGATAAAGAAGAGAAAAGATTTTACTTCACACATGCGATCTGGGTTGCTGCTGGAGTACGGAAACGCAGCAGCAAGTTTGGTCGGTGGCACGCAACCGATGGAAAGCAGGAGATAACAGACACCGATGGCAGGCCGATGGGGTTCGCACAACGCCTAATCTATATGCAGAGAACGGAAGGAAGCAATCAGGAAATGAGGACTAAGTGGGCAATGATAGAGTATACACAACGTCGCAACCAAATTCCACAAGGGGGTAAGGACTCTGTCTCTGTAATTATATATCTTTTCGCCATAAGCCTATGCACTTGTGCAACGGTGCTCATGTTAAAGAATCAAATTCTGGTAAGAGTTAAGCTCTCTAAACTTGGAATCCCTTCTCCTCCATTCGTGATCGTCTGGCTACCGATTTAACACCGGGAGCCTCTTTCCTCTCCTATCTCCTTTGCCTCCATGCTCGGCTACTAATGTTGGGACGGCCACGGCCCTGTTCGGCCTGTTTTGGGCTGCGACTGCGGTCGGGTTGGAGGCCCAGTTTGGGTCACCAAAATAGTCCAGCCTGCTTTCCTCCTGAACTCTTCTCGCTACTCTTTTCTTCTCATTCCTGTCATGGGGTGTGAGTCCTGATCATGATTTTTGGCTGGGCACTTTTACTCTAAACTTTAATTGTTGTACCGTCCAATCCTTTAATTAGATTTAATTGATGAAAGTGGACAATAAACTCACTTTTACTTATAAATATTGGATGCCAAGAAAACTCATACCAAAAATTATGCATGGATGTGATCATTAACCCTTATATACTAAGATGATAAATGATGATACTAATTATTGCATGACCATAAATCATATATTGGCAAGCATCAATAATATTACTTGTTGTTTGATTATTAGTTAATATTAAGCCATGTCAACCAACAAGCATACCTTCAATCAATGTACCTGATGGCGCCAAGACACCTTCCTCGAACGCCGGGGATGACGGACGTCTCCCTCCTCGAAGTCCTGCAAGAAAAGTCCCCTGGGACCGGTGGTGCCGGTGGGGACCCTCCGACGATCAAGTCAGTTTCTTGGGCTCAGACAAAGAACCGCTCCAGCGAAGAGAAGCTGAGGCGGTTAGGGTTTTTGCTGGGAGGAAGAAAGTTCAGAAAAAACCAGAGTTCAGATCCCACTTACAGCCTGAGCATGTGCCTTTTATACCTGTCTGAATATCCCAACTTGTGGTCTTGGAAGATCTCCATCGTACCGTTGGCACGTGTGGTATTACACGTGTCTGGTAGCTGTGTAGGTATTCGGTGTACGCCGCTGGTTGATATGACTAGGCACCATTGCTGGAGATAGCGAGCCGCACGCTGTAGTGAGGCATGGTAGAGCACAGGGACATGCAATGCGCCAAACACCGTTATGAGGCATGACCCTCCGTAACAGGGCACAATCACGAGAGAACCGAATGGTACGCCGTGGTAGGGCATGGTCATGCACAGGGGCATGCAACGCGCCAAACATCGTTATGAGGCATGGTCCTCCGTAACGGGGCACAATCACGGGAGTACCGAATGGTACGCCGTGGCAGGGCATGGTTATGCACAGGGGCATGCAACGCGCCAAACATCGTTATGAGGCATGGTCCTCCGTAACGGGGCACAATCACGAGAGTACCGAATGGTACGCCATGGCAGGGCATGGTTATGCACAGGGGCAACATGCGCGAGCACCGTGCAACCTGATAGTTGTTGTTTTCTTTGGCAGTCAAGTCGCACGCTAATCACCGATGACCCCCCTCCCCGACCCCAATGGGGCACCGGGGGTGGGGGAATGATAGTGCGCCCCGAGACCAGTGGGGGCCTCGTGGTTAAGAAATGATGACCCTACCCCCGACCCCGAGGGGGTACCGGGGGTAGGGGAATGGCAGTGCGCCCCAAGACTAGTGGGGGCCTCGTGGTTAAGAAATGATGACCCTACCCCCGACCCCGAGGGGGTACCGGGGGTAGGGGAATGGCAGTGCACCCCGAGACTGGTGGGGGCCTCGGGTTAAGAAATGATGACCCTACCCCCGACCCCGAGGGGGTACCGGGGGTAGGGGAATGATAGTGCACCCCGAGACCGGTGGGGGCCTCGGGATAAGAAACGATGACCCTACCCCCGACCCCGAGGGGGTACCGGGGGTAGGGGAATGACAGTGCACCCCGAGACCGATGGGGGCCTCGGGGTTAAGAAATGATGACCCTACCCCCGACCTCGAGGGGGTACCGGGGGTAGGGAAATGACAGTGCACCCCGAGACCGGTGGAGGCCTCGGGGTTAAGAAATGATGACCCTACCCCCGACCCCGAGGGGGTACCGGGGGTAGGGGAATGACAGTGCACCCCGAGACCGGTGGGGGCCTCGGGTTAAGAAACGATGACCCTACCCCCGACCCCGAGGGGGTACCGGGGGTAGGGGAATGACAGTGCACCCCGAGACCGGTGGGGGCCTCGGGTTAAGAAACGATGACCCTACCCCCGACCCCAAGGGGGTACCGGGGGTAGGGGAATGACAGTGCACCCCGAGACGTGTGGGGGCCTCGGGGTTAAGAAACGATGACCCTACCCCCGACCCCGAGGGAGTACCGGGGGTAGGAAAATGACAGTGCACCCCGAGACCGATGGGGGCCTCGGGTTAAGAAACGATGACCCTACCCCCGACCCCGAGGGGGTACCGGGGGTAGGGGAATGACAGTGCACCTCGAGACCGGGGGGGCCTCGGGTTAAGAAACGATGACCCTACCCCCGACCCCGAGGGGGTACCGGGGGTAGGGGAATGAAAGTGCACCCCGAGACCGGTGGGGGCCTCGGGGTTAAGAAATGATGACCCTACCCCCGACCCCGAGGGGGTACCAGGGGTAGGGAAATGACAGTGCACCCCGAGACCGGTGGGGGCCTCGGGGTTAAGAAATGATGACCCTACCCCCGACCCTGAGGGGGTACCGGGGGTAGGGGAATGGCAGTGGTTGCCGTTACCTTCTTCTGACGATGTTGGGATCAGTCATATCAGATGACGGCGCTGGGATCAGTCATATCAGATGCCCCCTCGCCCCTGGGGTGAAGCGGGTCCCACTGCTGAGGCTCAAGGGGCGTTCTCCACGTGGCTGATCCCTGTCTTCGATTTTTATGCGGACGGCACGGGGAATGAAAGGAGGCGGCTTTCCGTACAATGTGCCAGCCATGATCACCCTCGAGAATGAGGACTGGCTCTTCAGAGTCCGCGCGAAAAGGTGTGTCATCATTTCCTCTTATTACGGCGACGTCAGCGAGGTCCCATCACTGACCGGAGGCGTGCCGCACCACGCGCCGGGGCATTCCGCGAGGCAAACCGGCGTATGGCAAGGAGCCGCATGGTTGAAAAGATATGGCGGGACATTTTGAAAACTTAATAAAGCTAGGTGAGGGGGTGGGCTTATGCCACACCGCCCTTCACATTGTCTTCTTCCTTGCTCATCCTCCCGTTTCTTCTGCAACCCGCGAGCTTGTGCCCGGTCTCCTTTGGTTTTCCAGGTTAGCTTCCCCCATCCCACTCATGAGTACTCCCTCCTGGACCTCGGAGGACAGTTCTGAGGACCGTCCTCCCTCTTCGAGGCGCCATGTCTCTCCCATCCCCTCTCCCCCACTCGAGTTGTCCTCCGATCCAGAGGACCACGTCCCTTTGGCCCAGCGCCGGGCCATTGGGGGAGCCCCCTCTAGGGGCCACCGGCTGAGAGCTGGGACCTCTTCGAGGGTGGAGGAATCCCCGGAGGGGACGGCCTCCACAATGAAGCGGTCGGATCTGGAGAGGATCCGGGCCCGCTACCGAATCCCTCGGGAAATTGAGCTATTCCCGCCAACTCCTGACGACCGGGTCATCTCCTCCCGACCCGGTCGGGTAGCCCTCTATGAGATCTGCCTGCAGGCAGGTCTCCGTCCTCCTTTCCATCCTTTCTTTGTCAATCTTCTTGATTTTTACTCCTTGACCCCCTCTCAGCTGGTCCCGAACTCTTGTCGGGTAGTCAGTGCTTTTGTCATCCTTTGCCATCGCCTAGGTATCACCCCTAGGATCAGTTTATTCCACAATTTCTATTCCCTTTGAGCCCAAAGGGGATGGTGGCTGTTCCAGCCCCGACCCAATAGGGTTTTGAAACTCCTCCTGCCTTCGTCAATCAAGGGGTGGAAACCCCGTTTCTTTTTTGCCAACATCGACCAAGTTCGGCCCCGGTGGGGAGACCCCGACCTTCGAGGGAATGCCGTGGCTGTTCAGCCTGGAGACCGGGAGGCGATGGGATTGTTGCTGACTAGCGAGATTCTCCGGTACACCTTGCTGCTATCGGAGGACCGCTTGGAGTCGGCGGGCCTTGTCTCCCATCGGGGTAAGCCTTCTCCATACTTAGCTAGAAATTCAGCCTCTCTTCCTTTTTCTTCTCTTTTCTTTCTTTTTTTTTTTTTTTTTTTTTTTGCGTTCTAAAAATCTGACTTGTGTTATGCAGCGATGAAAATTCCGAGGGCGAAGTTGATAAAGGCCGCCAAGAAAAGGGGCCGGGAAGGACCGTCCGAGGGGCAGCAAGCCCCGGCCCCAAAGCGCTCGGTGATCCGGGCCTCCCCTCCTGCACTGGCCTCCCCTCCCGGGGCTCCGCAACACGTCCCAGTCATCGCAGAGGTCGACCTTACGGCCGACACTCCACCGGAGGCGGGAGCTGCAGCGGGAGCCACCGCCATAGAGTCAGTAGCGGGGGAGCCTGTGCCAACCGAAGGGCTCCCGGTCCCCGAGGGAGCGACCCCATCTGGCGCTAGCAGGGACTGGGGTGAGGGACCATCCGGTCCCGCCAGTCCACCCCCCGAGGGGTCAGTTAGGGGCGACCCGCATATAGAGCTGGGGGGATCTGAGGCGGCAGAGGGAGGTGGGGGCGTACCCAGGCCGCCCCTAGACTCCCTGGGCGATGGCCACTGGGCCGACCGGGTCCTGGGCCCGGTCCTGGATCCTAGGATCATCGAAGGTCTTGGTCATCAGAAGACGGGCGAGTTCTTCCGGGAATCTTACGCCGCCGTGGTCAGGGTAAGCAACCTTCTTGCTTTTTACCCTTTATCGTTCATGTATACACATACTTTACTGACTTGGGGCTTGTGCATGCAGATTGCGCACTCCCTAAAGGCTGCCAGGGAGGTGATCCGTGGGGAAAAGAACCTTCTCCGGGAGGCACAGGACCGCGCGGGAGCAGTAGAAAGGGCGCTGGAGAAGGTCAAAGAGTCCTGCGCTAACGAGGTGAGAGCCGCCGAGAGCAGGGCGGAGATCGAGGCCAACCACGCACGCGCAGCGATCTCCCAGATGACAGAGTCCGAGAGCGCGGTCATGGCGAGGGATATTCATATCTCAGAGCTAACCTCGGCTCTTCGGGAGGCTGAGGAATGGGCGGGAGCGGCGTCGGAGGAGGCTAGAGTGGCGAGGGAAGAGGCCGGAGTGGCAAAAGAGGAGGCCGGCCGGTATAAGGAAGAGACAGGTCGCGCCAGAGAAGCTGAAAGGGCCGCGGCGGAGGCCCTCGCTGCGGAGAAAGCTCGAGCTGCCGGGCTCATCGAGGAATACAGGTCGTCTGAGCATTTCACAGACAACCTGGCCGAAGCTTCAGCCGCCGCGTTCCTCGATGGGTTCCAGTACGCCAAGGAGAGGGTGGCCTAGGATCTAAATTTCCCCCGCGCACTGGAGGTCGAGCTAGAACAATCATCGGACCTGGCCCCTTCTGACGACGAGCCCGCACTGGCAGAGCCTTGAGTTTGCGCCCGTTATCTTGCTGTCTTTTCTTGCTTCTGTAAGCCCGACTATGTCAGAGTTTTCTAATCCTTCTCCGTTAATGAAAATACCCTTCTCAACGATTTTTGAACTGTTGTTGACTTTGTTGATTGATATGTGGCCCCACGACTCTATTCGTCCCGACGATTCTGGGGGACACCTTCCCACCTACGCCACTCCGCCTTAGTTACATGAACCCTCGAGTTAGAGCTAGGTAGGGTTGAATCTTGGGAGCGGGGGCACCGCTAGTCGGGGATTAGGCCGGTAGGCTCCCTCGGAGCTATAGGCGTAACGCCCGGTCAAGTATTGGACCTGATGTTGGTCTGGCGCGTAGCTTGATGCCCGCGGGACTTAGCTTTGGTTTGACCGGCAGGGTGTCGGGTCTTGACTGCGAAGAATCGTTGGTGCAGCGCTCCGCTGGTGGTTAGCCGGGCTTTATGCCTGATTAGCGCAGGGCTTTGAGTGCCGACGGGGCGCCGGGCTTTTGTTGTTGAGAGCCAGTGGCACACTGCTTTGCCAGTGGTACACTGGGCTTTGTGCCTGGCTAGTGCAGGGCTTTGAGTGCCGACGGGGAGCCGGGCTTTTGTTGTTGAGAGCCAGTGGCACACTGCTCTGCCAGTGGTACACTGGGCTTTGTGCCTGGCTAGTGCAGGGCTTTGAGTGCCGACGGGGAGCCGGGCTTTTGTTGTTGAGAGCCAGTGGCACACTGCTCTGCCAGTGGTACACTGGGCTTTGTGCCTGGCTAGTGCAGGGCTTTGAGTGCCGATGGGGCGCCGGGCTTTTGTTGTTGAGAGCCAGTGGCACACTGCTCTGCCAGTGGTACACTGGGCTTTGTGCCTGGCTAGTGCAGGGCTTTGAGTGCCGACGGGGCGCCGGGCTTTTGTTGTTGAGAGCCAGTGGCACACTGCTCTGCCAGTGGTACACTGGGCTTTGTGCCTGGCTAGTGCAGGGCTTTGAGTGCCGACGGGGCACCGGGCTTTTGTTGTTGAGAGCCAGTGGCACACTGCTCTGCCAGTGGTACACTGGGCTTTGTGCCTGGCTAGTGCAGGGCTTTGAGTGCCGACGGGCGCCGGCTTTTGTTGTTGAGAGCCAGTGGCACACTGCTCTGCCAGTGGTACACTGGGCTTTGTGCCTGGCTAGTGCAGGGCTTTGAGTGCCGATGGGGCGCCGGGCTTTTGTTGTTGAGAGCCAGTGGCACACTGCTCTGCCAGTGGTACACTGGGCTTTGTGCCTGGCTAGTGCAGGGCTTTGAGTGCCGACGGGGCGCCGGGCTTTTGTTGTTGAGAGCCAGTGGCACACTGCTCTGCCAGTGGTACACTGGGCTTTGTGCCTGGCTAGTGCAGGGCTTTGAGTGCCGATGGGGCGCCGGGCTTTTGTTGTTGAGAGCCAGTGGCACACTGCTCTGCCAGTGGTACACTGGGCTTTGTGCCTGGCTAGTGCAGGGCTTTGAGTGCCGACGGGGTGCCGGCTTTTGTTGTTGAGAGCCAGTGGCACACTGCTCTGCCAGTGGTACACTGGGCTTTGTGCCTGGCTAGTGCAGGGCTTTGAGTGCCGACGGGCGCCGGGCTTTTGTTGTTGAGAGCCAGTGGCACACTGCTCTGCCAGTGGTACACTGGGCTTTGTGCCTGGCTAGTGCAGGGCTTTGAGTGCCGACGGGGGCCGGGCTTTTGTTGTTGAGAGCCAGTGGCACACTGCTCTGCCAGTGGTACACTGGGCTTTGTGCCGGCTAGTGCAGGGCTTTGAGTGCCGACGGGGCGCCGGGCTTTTCTGTGAAAATTCAGGTAGCTAAAATTGACTTGTTAATATTGAACAAGGGGCGAGAACCCAGTGAGCATAGGAAAGTTGCTTAGTCATGAAAAAGAAATTCATTACTGATAATACCGACGGAGGTTATCTGCATTCCACGTCCTAGGGAGAGGTGTCCCGTCAAGTTCTTCAACTTTATAAGCCCCGTGGTGGAGCATCTCGGTGATCCGGTAAGGCCCCTCCCAGTTAGGGGCCAGCTTGCCTCCCTCAGTTGGCTTTGAGATCTCGCCCGTCGGAGGACTAGATCTCCTGGTAGGAACGTCCGGGGGCGCACGCGTGCGTTGTAGTATTTCGCAGCCCGCTGCCGGTAGGCTGCCATTCGAAGCCGCGCTCTGTCCCGCACTTCCTCCACCAGGTCGAGGTTGGCTCGCAGTTGGTCAGGGTTACCTTCTTCACTATAAGCCTCCACCCGGGGGCTGGGTGCCCCGATCTCCACAGGGATGACAGCCTCAGAGCCAAAGACTAGGCTGAACGGCGTTTCGCCAGTGGGGGCTCGAGGCGTTGTGTTGGCCCAGATGGCAACCCAAGAGGGGGGGGGGTGAATTGGGTTCTTAAAAATTTAAGTCTTTTTAATCTTTAATTGATTAGTTAGCAAGATGTGCAAGTGAGATTAGCTAATAAGCAATGAACAAGCAGTTAATAAAGAGAGATAGAGATAGAGAAAATAAAGCACGGCAAACACAAGACAATTTTATAGTGGTTCGGCGCAACCAGCACCTACGTCCACTCCCAAGATTCACTTGGGTCCACACTATAATCTCTCTAGATTACAGCCGAGTTGTTTTCCAAGCTCACAACTCAAACTTGTTGTTTTCACGGGTGCACAACGAACCCAGCTGGTTTTAACTCGGGCTTACCAGCACAAAACCCTACACGTTGTTTTTCTTTGGGCTCACAACTAACCCAACACAAGCACTCCGGCTTGTAACGAGGTATACCAACCTCCACTAATTCAATCCACTGATTGAATCAGCAAACAAATAATTAAGATAGTGTTTGAACAATTAAGTGCTCCCCTTGAGCAGATATACAAATTAAGTACAAAATATTAAAAGGTTAGAAAAGCCTGATAATTTTGCCGATGGTAGATGCTTGGGCTTTCTTCCTTCTTCTCTTCAACTCCTCTAGAAGTGTTGAATCACGCCTCAGCTAGATTCTTGACCGTTGAAGACTTTGGAGTTGAGATGAAGCTTTTCCTCTTTTGAAAATCCTGCAGATTTGACCTTTGAAACGCACTTGGATTTTCTTCTGGCTTTTGTGGAATGATGAGAAGGAGTAGACGAATCTTTCACTTGGATTTCACTCCTTTTGAAACACTCTTCTTTGAGCTAAAAGATTTTTCCATAAGCTCTGTTTTTCCCTCTTTTCAAATGATATTCTTTTCTCTCTTTTTGATTTTCTCTGGGTTGTTTTGATTTGAAAAGAACTCCTCTATTTATAGAATCTGCAAAAATATATCCGTTAGAGACAGGGAAAAATAGCCGTTATTCAAAAATCTTACCGTTGGGGCTGATGTGTCAACATTAAAAATCGCGCCCAGAATTCGCGGAGTCGACTCGAGCTCTGAGGGAGTCGGCTCGAGGTCGATTACCAAAAATAGAAACATTTTAACCATTGAGGGGTCGACTCGCGAAAACATAAGTGTCGGCTCCTGAAAGTCGGGAGTCGACTCGAGGAAAATGGGGAGTCGACTCGAGAAGTGCTCAAAAAACATGGGTTCTGTTGTTTGAGCGGAGTCGGCTCGCACAGACAGGAGTCGGCTCGCAAGAATTCAGGGGTCGACTCTTGAAAACCAAGGGTCGACTCGAGAAACTCAGGCAAACTGGGGAGTCGACTCGGAAACCCATGAGTCGGCTCGGGACCGATACAAAAATCAGAAAAATGTTCTGATTGACTTTAAAACTTGTCCCAATTAAATTTAAAATATAAATTTGACTTGAATACATTAAATATGACGATTATCATGGATTCAAGACATGTTCCAAGAATTCATTGATTGAAATATAAGTGTAAAATTCTTTTTGAATTCTTTTGAGCATACAACTTGAAACTTCTTTTTCTAAGTTCAAAACTCATTTGATATAACCATTGAAAGTTCATTTCATTCAATTTGAATAAGCTCAAGGTTTTTGATAAATAAACATATTGTATTCTTTAAGATACTCATGGCTTTTGGAAATCATCAAAATCAATAAAGTTGGGGCAATTATGTTTCAATAATTTCTCAACAATCTCCCCCTTTTTGATGATGACAAAAACATTGAGTATATGCATTATAAAATTGAAAAATTTGTGATTCCAAAATCAACTTTTGTGTTCATGGAAAGGCCCCCTCAATGAGGTAGCTCCCCCTATGAACCTTAATCTTATAAATCATTCAAAATTTTTCAAAATCAAAAACTTAAGCAATTCCTTTATGAAATTCAATTTATCTCTTCCCCTTTATGAAACATATATTTCTTTTTCTTATTTAATTCTCTCCCCCTTATTTAATTAGGGCAATTAAAAAGATGATGCAATATACGATTAATTCATATAAATCTCTCCCCCTTTTTTGTAATCAACAAAAAGGTTGAGATGCATCAGAGCATCAAATTGATTAAACTCATTCGAATTCATTCAGCATCTTAGTTATCAATTGAGTATTGAGATATTCAAAATTATATCAATTTAAACATAAGCATTCAAAGATATTCAAGGGTACTCACAATTGAAATAGACAAAAAGTGAAGCATCAAACATTTTCATTACTTCAAAATGAAAGTACATGGAAAATAAACTTGTACATTGCATTGAAAGTAAATTTACTACATCAAAAGGGTTACATGAAAACTTAAAAATTTCTTCTTGTGATTCTATTCAAATGATCTACAATTTGCTTCATTCCCTTCGCATTGAAGCCTTACATAGTCTTTAAGTTTTTCATCAACAAAAGTGCAAGCAGAAGTGATTTTCTCTTGAAGCTCTGCGTTGCATTGTGAGTAAGTCTCGAATCACCGCAAATGTCCTTAAGCTCTCCAAAGATATTCTTTAAATTTTCACTTAAGGAACCGGTAGATGAGCTAAGAGTGGACTCAATCAATGCAACACGATCACTGAGAGAATACAATGCTTCTTTTAAGTTCATATACTTATCATTAAATTCATCTTTCAATCTCTTTTCTTGATCACATAACTCAGACTTGAATAAAGATCGAAGTTGATCCAACTGAGTATCAGAAAAACTAGCAGATGAAACTGTGGAAGACTGTGCAGGATCAATAGTAGGAGCAGGGGTAGGATCTGCAGTAGGAGCTGGAATAGAATCTGGAATAGATGAATGCTGAGGAGGCTCCGGAGATGAATGTCTCAAGAAGATCTGGGTGCCTCTGCATCTAAGTCTCTATCCTCAGTAACAGTCTTTCTCTCCCAACTTCCATTTTTCTTAATAAACCCCATGCGATGAATTGTAGCCAAAGTATAATAATCTGTATGTCTTAACTCCTTCTTTGGCTCACAATCACTAAACACAATCCCTTGGCTAAGAAATAATTTAGTCAAACCATGCCATAGGGTAAGCTCGATTTCTTCTTCCCGCTACAGTCTGCAATATACCAAATCATCATCCTAGGCAGATTGATGGGTTTCCCAGATACAACTGCATCCATGATAAAGATATCTCGTTCTGAAACATAGTCAAACCGGCCTGTCTTGGGAAATAAGATCCTGCTGCAAATATTGTGAGAAGCCTTAGTTCCAATGGTAGTTGACTAGCAAAGACTTCCTCAAATCCCTCAAAGTTACGGTTCAAAGACGATTGAGAGCAGGAGACCTATCTTCAGGGCAAATGTAGAAGGTCCAGATAAGGGTAACTTCAAAAGTCTAGAAAGAATGGAGGATGTAATGTTTAACCGATGCCTCTAACCTTGCTTACAAGGCCATCATCTCCTCTAGACAAGTTCTTGTAAAATTCTTTGACCAAAGCAGGATAGGTTGGGCAATCCAAAGAACAAATATACTCAAAACCCATCTCGATAAGTTG
>UESW01004454.1:546359-567251 GCA_900491605.1 Calamus simplicifolius
GTGCAGGCGGCGGAGGAAGCTAGAGTGGCAAGGGAGGAGACCTGCCGCCGTGAGGAAGAGTTGAGCCGCGCTCGGGAGGAGATAAGTCATGCTCGGGAGGCTGAAAAAACCATGGGCGGAGGCCCTTGCTGCGGAGAAGGCTCGGGCTACTGGACTTGTTGAAGAATACAAGGCATCCAAGCATTTTGCAGATGACCTGGCCGAAGCTTCGGCCGCCGTGTACCTCGACGGGTTCCAGCATGCTAAGGAGAGGGTGGCCAAGGATTTGAATTTCCCCCGGGCCCTGGAGATCGAATTGTCAGACCAGACTTCTTCCGATGATGAGCCCGCACCGGGAGAGCCATGAGTCTGCGTCTGCGATTTTGCTTTTCTTTTGTAAGCCCGACTACGTCGGAGTTTTGTAGTTCCTAGTTAATGAAAATACTTTTTACGATGATCTTCGTGTTATTGTTAACTTTATCAATTGATATGTGGCCCCACGAATCTATTCGTCCCGACGACTCCGGGGGACACCTTCCCACCTGCGCCACTCTGCCCTAGCCACATGGACCCGTGAATTAGAGCTAGGTAGGGTTGAGTCTTGGCTGTGAGGAATCGTTGGTGCACCGCTTCGCCAGCGGTTAGCCGGGTTTTTATGCCTGATTGGCACAAGGCCTTGAGTGCCGATGGGGTGCCGGGCTTTTGTTGTTGAGAGCCGGTGGTACACCGCTCTGCTAGTGGTACCTGGGCTTTATGCCTGGCGGTGCAGGGCTTTGAGTGCCGACGCAGTGCCGAGCTTTTGTTGGAGAGCCGGTGGTAGCTCTGCCAGTGGTACACTGGGCTTTATGCCTGGCTGGTGCAGGGCTTTGAGTGCCAACGCAGTGCTGAGCTTTTGTTGCTGAGAGCCGGTGGTACACCGCTCTGCCAGTGGTACACTGGGCTTTATGCCTGGCTGGTGCAGGGCTTTGAGTGCCGACGAAGTGCCGGGCTTTTGTTGCTGAGAGCCGGTGGTACACCGCTCTGCCAGTGGTACACTGGGCTTTATGCCTGGCTGGTGCAGGGCTTTGAGTGCCGACGAAGTGCCGGGCTTTTGTTGCTGAGAGCCGGTGGTACACCGCTCTGCCAGTGGTACACTGGGCTTTATGCCTGGCTGGTGCAGGGCTTTGAGTGCCGACGAAGTGCCGAGCTTTTGTTGCTGAGAGCCGGTGGTACACCGCTCTGCCAGTGGTACACTGGGCTTTATGCCTGGCTGGTGCAGGGCTTTGAGTGCCGACGAAGTGCCGGGCTTTTGTTGCTGAGAGCCGGTGGTACACCGCTCTGCCAGTGGTACACTGGGCTTTATGCCTGCTGGTGCAGGGCTTTGAGTGCCGACGGGTGCTGGGCTTTTGTTGTTGAGAGCCGGTGGTACACCGCTCTGCCAGTGGTACACTGGGCTTTATGCCTGGCTGGTGTAGGGCTTTGAGTGCCGACGAAGTGCCGGGCTTTTGTTGTTGAGAGCCGGTGGTACACCGCTCTGCTAGTGGTACACTGGGCTTTATGCCTGGCTGGTGCAGGGCTTTGAGTGCCGACGGGGTGCCGGGCTTTTGTTGTTGAGAGCCGGTGGTACACCGCTCTGCCAGTGGTACACTGGGCTTTATGCCTGGCTGGTGCAGGGCTTTGAGTGCCGACGAAGTGCCGGGCTTTTGTTGTTGGAGCCGGTGGTACACCGCTCTGCCAGTGGTACACTGGGCTTTATGCCTGGCTGGTGCAGGGCTTTGAGTGCCGACGAAGTGCCGGGCTTTTGTTGTTGAGAGCCGGTGGTACACCGCTCTGCCAGTGGTACACTGGGCTTTATGCCTGGCTGGTGCAGGGCTTTGAGTGCCGACGAAGTGCCGGGCTTTGTTGTTGAGAGCCGGTGGTACACCGCTCTGCCAGTGGTACACTGGGCTTTATGCCTGGCTGGTGCAGGGCTTTGAGTGCCGAGCTTTTGTTGCTGAGAGCCGGTGGTACACCACTCTGCCAGTGGTACACTGGGCTTTATGCCTGGCTGGTGCAGGGCTTTGAGTGCCGACGAAGTGCCGGGCTTTTGTTGTTGAGAGCCGGTGGTACACCGCTCTGCCAGTGGTACACTGGGCTTTATGCCTGGCTGGTGCAGGGCTTTGAGTGCCGACGAAGTGCCGGGCTTTTGTTGTTGAGAGCCGGTGGTACACCGCTCTGCCAGTGGTACACTGGGCTTTATGCCTGGCTGGTGCAGGGCTTTGAGTGCCGATGAAGTGCCGGGGTTTTTTGTTGAGAGCCGGTGGTACACCGCTCTGCCAGTGGTACACTGGGCTTTATGCTGGCTGGTGCAGGGCTTTGAGTGCCGACGCAGTGCCGAGCTTTTGTTGCTGAGAGCCGGTGGTACACCGCTCTGCCAGTGGTACACTGGGCTTTATGCCTGGCTGGTGCAGGGCTTTGAGTGCCGACGAAGTGCCGGGCTTTTGTTGAGAGCCAGTGGTACACCGCTCTGCCAGTGGTACACTGGGCTTTATGCCTGGCTGGTGCAGGGCTTTGAGTGCCGACGAAGTGCCGGGCTTTTGTTGCTGAGAGCCGGTGGTACACCGCTCTGCCAGTGGTACACTGGGCTTTATGCCTGGCTGGTGCAGGGCTTTGAGTGCCGACGAAGTGCCGGGCTTTTGTTGCTGAGATCCGGTGGTACACCGCTCTGCCAGTGGTACACTGGGCTTTATGCCTGGCTGGTGCAGGGCTTTGAGTGCCGACGGGGTGCCGGGCTTTTGTTGTTGAGAGCCGGTGGTACACCGCTCTGCCAGTGGTACACTGGGCTTTATGCCTGGCTGGTGCAGGGCTTTGAGTGCCGACGAAGTGCCGGGCTTTTGTTGTTGAGAGCCGGTGGTACACCGCTCTGCAAGTGGTACACTGGGCTTTATGCCTGGCTGGTGCAGGGCTTTGAGTGCCGACGAAGTGCCGGGCTTTTGTTGCTGAGAGCCGGTGGTACACCGCTCTGCCAGTGGTACACTGGGCTTTATGCAGATTTGGATAGCTAAAATTGAATCTTGTTAGCATTGAATAAGGGGAGAAAGCCCGAAAACACGGATGATACTTGACATAAAAAAGAGGATACATTACTGATAATACCGGCGGAGGTTATCCGCATTCCATTTCCTGGGGGGTGTCCCGTCAAGTTCTTCGATTTTATAAGCTCCGTGGTGCAGCGTCTCGGTGACGCGGTAAGGTCCCTCCCAGTTAGGGGCTAGCTTGCCACCTTCAGTTGGTCTTGAGACTTCAGCCCGTCGAAGGATTAGGTCTCCTGGTAAGAACGTCCGGGGGCGCACGCGAGCGTTATAGTATTTCGCGGTCCGTTGCCGATAGGCTGCCATTCGAAGCCGCGCCCGATCTGCGTCTCCTCCACCAGGTCGAGATTGGCTCGCAGTTGGTCTGGGTTATCTTCTTCACTGTAGGCTTCCACCCGAGGGTTGGGCGCGCCGATCTCCACAGGAATGACGGCCTCAGAACCAAAGACCAAGCTGAATGGCGTTTTGCCAGTGGGAGTTCGTGGCGTTGTATGATAAGCCCATAGCACGTTGGAGAGTTCTTCTACCCATCGTCCCTTGCAGCCATCCAGTCGAGACTTCAGTCCCTGGAGGATGATTCGGTTGATCACTTCAGCTGCCCCGTTGGTTTGAGGATGCCCGACGGAAGTAAACCTCTGAAAAATACCCAGCTCGGAGCAGAACTCCCGGAAAGGCGCATTGTCGAACTGCCGGCCATTATCAGTGACTAATGTGCGCGGCAGCCCAAACCGACATATGATTGACTTCCAGAAGAAGGATCTCACTTTGCTCTCAGTGATCTTGGCCAGAGCCTCAGCTTCGACCCACTTGGTGAAGTGGTCCACCGCCACCAAAAGGAACTTCCGCTGCCCGGAAGCCGGGGGAAATGGACCCAAGATATCCATGCCCCACTGGGCAAAAGGCCAAGGCGCCACCAGGGGGGTCAGGTGAGATGTTGGCTGTTGCTGGATATTGGCATGACGTTGGCAGTTATCACACTTCTTGACAAGTTCGGCCGCGTCCTCCTTCATTGTCAGCCAAAAGTACCCTTGGCGCAGAGCCTTGTAAGCTAGGGCTCTGCCCCCCAGATGACCCCCGCATACGCCTTCGTGGATCTCCCTGAGGATATAATCTGATTCAGTTGGCCCCACACACCTGAGGACCGGGTATGAGAAGGATCTCCGATAAAGCTTCCCGTCCATCATCAAGAACCTCGGGGCCCTTCATTTGAGCAGCTTGGCCTCAGCGGGGTCCTCCGGGAGAGTGCCGTCAGTCAAGTACCGAACGTAGGCATCCATCCAGGAGGGCTCCTGTTGCACCGGCAGCACTTCATCCGTGGCCTCAATGCTTGGGACTTGTAGGTGCTCCACGTATGTTCTTCCCAACGTCCCGTCGACCGAAGTGGCCAAACGAGACAGCGCGTCAGCCCTGGCATTCTCCGCCCTGGGGATATAGCTGACACGGAAATAAGAAAAATGAGACGCCTGGGACTGCACCTTGCTCAAGTAGCGGGACATGGTGGGGTCCCTAGCCTCGTACTCCCCAGCGACTTGTCCAGAAATGAGTTGAGAGTCCGTGAAGGCCCTTAAGCGCCCCGCCCAGTTCCTCGGCTAGTCTCATCCCCGCCAGCAGGGCTTCGTACTCCGCCTGGTTATTGGTCGCCAGGAACTGGAATCTGAGAGCATACTCCACCACGTCTCCCTCTGGGCTCGCGAGAATGAGTCCGGCTCCGCTCCCTTGAGAGTTCGCCGCTCCATCTACATGCAGGATCCAATCCTCCGTCTCTCCAGGTGAAGGAGAGTCCCTTGGCTTCTCCGGTCGCTCCTCCTCCACGTCCTTCTCTGTCCAGGAGCACTCAACTAAGAAGTCCGCCAACACTTGAGACTTCATGGCTGGTCTTGGCCGGATGGACAGGTCAAACTCGCTTAGCTTGATGGCCCATTTAGCCAGCCGGCCGGAGGTGTCGGGGCGAGACAGAATAGCTCGCAGGGGCTGGTCCGTGAGCACCACGATGGGATGGGCTTGAAAGTAAGGCCGAAGGCGCTGAGTAGAAACCACCAAGGCGAAGATAATCTTCTCGGTTTTTGAATACCTGGTCTCAGCGTCATGGAGCACCTTGCTGGTATAATAGATGGGCTTCTGGGCTCCGCCGATATCCATGCGCACAAGCACGGAGCTAACAGCCTCGGGGGAGGCGGCCAGATATAAAAAGAGCTCCTCTCCATTTTCAGGCTTGGACAATAGCGGAGGAGTAGTGAGAAACTGCTTCAATTCTTCGAAGGAGCCCTGACACTCTTCCGTCCACTCGAAGCCGTTGATCTTGCGCAGCGCCTTGAAAAAGGGTAGGCACCTCTCCGCCGACCTTGACATGAAACGACTCAAGGCCGCCACCCTCCCGTCAGGCGCTGCACCTCCTTCTTGCTGACCGGAGGCCGCATCTCCAGGATGGCTCTGATCTTGTCGGGGTTGGCCTCGATCCCGCGCTGGGTCACCATGAACCCCAGGAACTTGCCAGCCGCTACTCCGAAGGCACATTTGTGAGGGTTGAGTTTCATCCGGTACCGACGCAGGTTGTTGAAAGTCTCCTCGAGATCTGCTACATGGTCTTCTGCATGGGTACTCTTGGTCAGCATGTCATCCACATATACCTCCATGTTGCATCCCAGTTGATTCTCAAAAACCTTGTTCATTAGTCTTTGGTAAGTAGCCCCGGCATTTTTCAGTCCGAAGGGCATCACCCTGTAACAGTAGATCCCCCTCTCTGTGACAAAGGAGGTTGCTTCTTCATCTGCTGAGCTCATCTTGATTTGATTATACCCCGAAAAACGCATCCATGAAACTGAGCGTCCCATGCCCGGAGGTGGCGTCTACCAGCTGGTCGATCCGGGGGAGCGGGAAGCTGTCCTTCGGACATGCCTTATTGAGGTCGGTGAAGTCCACGCACATCCTCCAGCTTCCACTGGCCTTACGAACCATCACGACGTTCGCCAACCAGTTAGGGTAGCGCACCTCGCGGACGTGGCCAGCCGCTAACAACTTCCGCACCTCCTCATCAACAGCCTTCTGTCGGTCCGGGGCAAAACTCCTTTTCTTCTGCCTGACGGGCCGACACTCTGGTCGAATGTTGAGCTGATGTGTAATCACCTCCTCCATGATCCCGGGCATGTCGGACGCTGACCAAGCGAAGACGTCGGCGTTGGCCCGCAGAAAGGCTAGGAGTCGGTCACGAGCTTCGTCCGGAAGTGAGGCTCCAACGCGGATCGTCTGCATGGGTCCTCCCCGAGGGGGAAAGTGAGCAGCCGCTCGGCCGGTTCCCCCCTCCTCTCCAGGTCTCGCGGGTCAAGGGCCTCAGGTGCTGGCGCAGACGGCGGTGCAGGGGCTGCTTCCTGGGGACTAGGAGCCAAGTGATAGCAAAGCGCTGGTAGCCCTGCTCCCCTCGCATCTCGCCGACCCCTCTGGCGGTTGGGAATCTCACAAGGAGCCGCTTGGTGGATATGACGGCGTCCAAGAGGTTGAGCCCGGGCCTCCCAAGAATTGCGTTGTACGCCAGGGGCACGCGGACTACCAAGAATTTTATAAAGACGGTGCTCTGGCACGGAGCCGTCCCAGCTGTTACGGGAAGAGTAATTTCCCCTTCGACCCTCACAGAATCTCCTGTGAATCCCATCAAGGCGTGACGACAGGTCGAAGTAGGTCATGCGACAGATTCATGCGAACAAAGGCGTCGTAGTTCAAAACATCTACGGAGCTTCCACTGTCGACTAAGATTCGTTTTACAGGATGTTTAGCAATCGTCATGGATACGACGACGCTATCATCATCTTGGTTTACAACCCCCTCCAAGTCCTTTTCGAAAAAAGGAATTACAGTTTCCACTCCTCCCTCTCCCCTTGGTCTCTTTGACGGGCCTCCTGCCCCCCAGGAAATCATCGCCACTGTCTTCTCCGTCGGGGTGTTATCAATTGCCGGTAGCGCGGGCGTGACGGGCCAGGAGCTCCCGGATTGTTCCTTTGGACAAATTCCTCAGATGGCCTTGCTGAATGAGGTCTTCAATGGCTTTCTTCAGCTGCCGGCAGTCATCGGTGTTGTGGCCATGGTCCCGGTGGTAGCGGCAGTAGAGATTTTTGTTCCGGGGAATCTTCGGGTTGATGGGAGGAGGGCGCTGCAGATAGGACTCCCCTTCGATCTCGAGCAGGATCTGGGATATCGGGGCGAGCAGCGGAGTATAAGGCCCATCTCTCGGTGCAGGAGGTCGAGGACGGTGATCTGGTCGGCGAGGAGGCTCGGGCCTCCTGGGGCGGGCATCGGCAGGTTCTGGCTGGGTCGGCTTCCTGGGTATGCTCCCGCCAGCCTCACGCCGGGAAAAGTCAGCTTCGTCTGCCCGGATGTACTTCTGGGCGCGAACCAAAAGTTCGGAGTAGGAGCCCGGCGGCTTTTTGTCAAGGGAGTATGCAAAGCGAGAAGGGCGGAGCCCCCGCTTCAGAGCCAAGGTTGCCACCGAGTCCTCCAGGTTGTATACCTCCAAGGCGGCCTCCTTGAACCGGGCAACATAGTCCCGCAGAGGTTCGCCATTCTTCTGCTGCACGGCGAACAGGCTGTCTGCCACCCTTGGGATCTTCCGGCAAGCGTCAAAGTGGGCCAAAAAGGCCCTCTCCAACTGGCGGAAAGAGTCGATGCTTCGTGGCGGCAGGCGAGAATACCATGCCCGAGCAGCTTTTTTCAGGGTAGCCGGGAAAGCAACACACATGAGTGAGTCGGTGGCCCCTTGAACTTGCATAAGTACTTTGTAGCTCTCCAAATGATCCAGAGGGTCCGTAGTCCCGTCGTATGGGTCCAGTTGAGGAAGGCGGAACCTGGTAGAGATAGGCTCTTCCATAATGCGGCGGGACAGGGGAGGTCGACTGTCGTAGTCAGCCTCTGGCAGGTGGGTGATTCGACGGCTGAGCTCTTCCAGCTTCTGGTTGCACTCCTCGAGCGATGCTCAGCTCGACGAGGCATCCGGCCATCAAAGGAGCCCTCCCCCGAAGATTCAGAAGAAGAACGGGGGCGGCGATGCCGGCGCGGGCGCTCCGCCTCCTTTCCGTGCCGCCGCTTAGGGGAAACGCTGGCGTGACGAGAAGGAGACCGGGGCCTTTTGGATGCTTCATGGTGATGCGGCTTGGCCGGGGATCGGTGGTGATGATCTGCAGGAACTGGCGATCTCCGGCGGGAGGAATGCTGGCTAGGCTGCATCACCCCAGGGACAGATGGGTTGGGCTCCGGTTGTCGAAAGGCTGCTTGCTGGTGTTGCAGGCCTTGAACCATCGCCGCCAACGACTGGACTTGCGTGGCCAGGGCAGCGAATCGATCTTCCTGAAGTTGCTGTGGAGCAAAAGCAGGGACGTCATTCTGCGGAGCGGAAGGCCCTGCCCCCTGGAGATCCGGAGGCTCCGGGAAACAGGATGCGAGAGCCGGGGGGGCCTCCGCGGGTGGACCAGCCCCGCAGCGCTGCCCCCCAGCGCGACCGGCTGAAACTCCTTTCGTTCGAGTCGTCACCATGGCTTCGAAGTCCTGAAGACAGGAGAAAGAAGAAAGCTACTGGTTCGACGTCTTTCTTGCGCTCCCCCTTCCTGGCGCGCCAATCTGATGGCGCCAAGACACCTTCCTCGAACGCCGGGATGACGGACGTCTCCCTCCTCGAAGTCCTGCAAGAAAAGTCCCCGGGGACCGGTGGCGCCGGTGGGGACCCTCCGACGATCAAGTCAGTTGCTTGGGCTCAGACAAAGAACCGCTCCAGCGAAGAGGAGCTGAGGCGGTTAGGGTTTTTGCAGGGAAGAAGAAAGTTCAGAAAAACCAAGTTCAGATCCCACTTACAGCCTGAGCATGTGCCTTTTATACCTGTCTGAATATCCCAACTTGTGGTCTTGGAAGATCTCCATGTACCGTTGGCACGTGTGGTATTACACGTGTCTGGTAGCTGTCGTATTCGGTGTACGCCGCCGGTTGATATGACTAGGCTCCATTGCTAGATCTAGCGAGCTGCACGCCGTAGCGGGGTATGGCGATGTACAGGGGCATGCAATGCGCCAAGCTTTGTTATGAGGCATGGCCCTCCGTAACGGGGCACAATCACGGAAGTACCGAATGGTACGCCGTGGCAGGGCATGGTCATGCACAGGGGCATGCAACGCGCCAAACATCGTTATGAGGCATGGTCCTCCGTAACGGGGCACAATCACGGGAGTACTGAATGGTACGCTGCGGCAAGGCATGGTCACACACACAGGGGCATGCAACGCGCCAAACATCGTTATGAGCATGGCCCTCCGTAACGGGGCACAATCACGGAAGTACTGAATGGTACGCTGCGGCAAGGCATGGTCACACACACAGGGAGCATGCAACTGAAGTTGCCGTCTTCCTTGGTAGCTGGGTTGCATGTTGATTGCAGATGACCCCATGACGAAGGGATATCGGAGATGGGGAACGATGACGCACCCCGAGGTTGAGAAGTGATGACCCAACCCCGACCCCGAGGGGGTGCCGGGGATGAGGGAATGACGATGCGCCCCGGGACCGGTGGGGGCCCCGGGGTTAAGAAATGATGACCCCACCCCCGACCCCGAGGGGTCGGAGATGAGGGGAATGACGATGCGCCTCGGGACCGGTGGGGGCCCGGGGTTAAGAAATGATGACCCCACCCCGACCCCGAGGGGTGCCGAGGGTGAGGAGAATGACGATGCGCCCCGGGACCGGTGGGGGCCCCGGGGTTAAGAAATGATGACCCCCCCCGACCCCGAGGGGGTGCGGGGTGAGGAGAATGACGATGCGCCCCGGGACCGATGGGGGCCCCAGGGTTAAGAAATGATGACCCCACCCCGACCCCGAGGGGGTGCCGGGGGTGAGGAGAATGACGATGCGCCCCGGGACCGGTGGGGGGTCCCGGGGTTAAGAAATGATGACCCCCCCCGACCCCGAGGGGGTGCCGGGGTGAGGAGAATGACGATGCGCCCCAGGACCGGTGGGGCCCCGGGGTTAAGAAATGATGACCCCACCCCCGACCACGAGGGGGTGCCGGGGGTGAGGAGAATGACGATGCGCGCCCGACCGGTGGGGCCCCGGGGTTAAGAAATGATGACCCCACCCCCGACCCCGAGGGGTGCCGGGGTGAGGAGAATGACGATGCGCCCCGGGACCGAGTGGGGCCCCGGGGTTAAGAAATGATGACCCCACCCCCGACCCCGAGGGGGTGCCTGGGGTGAGGAGAATGACGATGCGCCCCGGGACCGGTGGGAGCCCCGGGTTAAGAAATGATGACCCCACCCCGACCCCGAGGGGGTGCCAGGGGTGAGGAGAATGACGATGCGCCCCGGGACCGGTGGGGGCCCGGGGTTAAGAAATGATGACCCCACCCCCGACCCGAGGGGGTGCCGGGGGTGAGGAGAATGACGATGCGCCCCGGGACCGGTGGGGGCCCCGGGGTTAAGAAATGATGACCCCACCCCCGACCCCGAGGGGGGTGAGGAGAATGACGATGCGCCCCGGGACCGGTGGGGGCCCCGGGGTTAAGAAATGATGACCCCACCCCCGACCCCGAGGGGGTGCCGGGGGTGAGGAGATGGCAATGGACTCCGTTTCCTTTTCTGACGAAGCTGGGATCAGTCATATCAGCACCCATTGTGAAAGGTGATAGATTCAGCTTGAATCAGTGTCCCAAAAATAAGTTCGAACGCGAACAGATGAGACCCATTCCATATGCTTCAGCTATTGGAAGCCTTATGTATGCTCAGGTTTGTACCAGGCCTGACATTGCATTTGTTGTTGGAATGCTTGGGAGATATCAGAGTAATCCAGGTGTTGATCACTGGCGGGCTGCAAAGAAGGTTATGAGATACCTTCAAGGAACCAAGGATTACATGCTCATGTATAGACGGACTGAGAAGTTGGAAGTCATTGGATATAGTGATGCAGACTTTGCTGGCTGTATTGATTCACGTAAATCAACGTCAGGTTACGTGTTTATGTTAGCTGATGGAGCTGTATCATGGAAGAGTGTCAAGCAGACCTTGACTGCTACTTCCACTATGGAGGCTGAGTTCGTCTCTTGTTTTGAAGCTACCTCACACGGTGTATGGTTGAAGAGTTTCGTATCTGGGCTTAAAGTTGTGGACTCTATTTCGAGGCCCTTGACATTGTACTGTGATAATTCAGCTGCTATTTTTATGGCTAAGAACAATAGGAGTGATAGTCGTAGTAAACATATCGACATTAAGTACTTAGCCATAAGAGAGCGTGTTAAAGAAAAGAAAGTGGTTATTGAACACATCAGCACTGAATTGATGATCGCGGATCCTCTGACTAAAGGCATGCCACCAAAAGGTTTCAAGGATCATGTAGCACGAATGGGACTTAGTTCCGTGATGTAATGTCATTGTATATACTTGTTCTTCAATGAAACTCTTATTTAGTTTGGATATTTCTCCTTTAAGTTGTATACATATTTGTTTGTTTTGAGGAATATCATTATGTTTGGACCACGAATAAACATAGGGTTTATTATTAAGTTATTTGGGCTATGTTGGGAAGTGTAACATATTGTGATACATGGAAGACAATACTCACATTTAGAGGAGCTGTCGCCATGATCCGTATGTTAATATCGTGCATGGTAAAAATACATAGACCAAGTGGGAGAATGTTGGTTAATTTAGATTCCTACTGGCCAGGGAAATAACCAACTCCTAATTTTATGGTTTATGTATTTTAAAATTTGAACGTGCAAAACAGCTCCGTAACCATCGCCCAAACGTGCTCCGAAAATCTCTATGATGGCAGAAATTTTTGGAGAGTTTGTGTATATAAAATTGGTCCCTGGTACCTGCTCTACGATATGAGAAAAATCACACACCATCGATCTGGGTAGAGAAAGGACCAGAAGAACCAGAATTCAAAGCTTCTTCCTTTTTTATTTTATCCCGAGGCCGGAACGATGGCGGGAGGTAATTCTCAATACTATTTCCGCTGCTTTACTTTATTTTGAGGTGCCATGTTGATCTAAATCACATTAGGCACATTATTGATTGTTTTAAGACTGGCATACAGTTTAGTTCTATAAACTTGCTTTAAGATGAATGTTTGCTTTTGAGACTATTATTGCTTCCTAGATAAATGAAAAACAGGCAAGCTTTGTTGTGTGTTGTATAAAAGAGGTTGTGGTTTTGTGTTGTAGTATTATATCCATAGGTCTACTGGTCGGAAGCTGCGGTCATTGGAACAAGTTCGTTGCTATTTGAAAACGGAAAAAGGCCGGGGATTCGGATGTCGCTGAAGCCGAGGCGAGTTCTTAATTTCTATGACCTGTTTGCATTATCTTTAGCATGTGCAACTAATTCTCTCAAGCTATTATCCTATTTCATATAGAGCACTACGCCTGCTAAGAAGTCAACAAAGAAAAGTTCTTTGAAGAAACATGAAGTCAAGGTGAATTCTAAATTTCTGTGACCTACTTGCATTATTTTAGCATATGCAGCTATTTCTCTCAAACAATTGCCTTATTCCATACAGAGCACTGTGCCTGCTAAGAGGTCCAAGAAGGAAGCTTCTTCAAAAAAACATAAAGCCAAGGTGAGTTCTCAATTTCTATGACTTGCTTACATTACTTTAGCATGTGCAATTATTTCTCTCGAGCTATTGCGTTATTTCATATAGAGCACTGGGCCTGCTAAGAGGGTCAAGGGGGAAGATTTTTAAAGAAACATGAAGCCAAAATGTGAGTTCTAAATTCCTATGACCTACTTGCATTATTTTAGCATATGCATCTATTTCTCAATTAAATTTCAATGAGGTTGTTTGCTTCAGGCCTAGATTTGTCATCACAATTTGCTCCAATGTTAATGAATTGAATTTACTTGGGCCAGGATGTATGATTTAACACCACCATTTATTTTAAATAATGACAAATTTGTTGATGAACAAGTCTGGATTCATCCAGCATTATTGTGTTCCCTTGAATAAAGTAATTTTAATTGCCAAATTATTTCTAATTAATAGAATTGTAATCATGCTAAATTCTAAGTAGTGTCAGATCTTTACATCAATATTAGTAGTATTTTGTGACAACGTTCCGTCACTAAAATTATTCCTTTTAGCTTGAAATAAAAATTATGTGCAAAGTCAAACACAATGAGAATAATTATAATATTTTTCAGATTTATTTTTTTTTCTTCCTCTTTTAAGTATTAAAATGAGAACAAAATTTTAATTTTGACAGCAATGCATGGCTCTCATGCGTTGATTATTTTGTTCAATGAAGCATCATTGAAAATGAAGGCTATGTTTATTATACTTTTTATTTTTTAAGTTTTTTTGATATTTTAAAATTTTATTGGTAGGAAAAAAAAAATTTTTAATTTTTATTTTCATGATAAATAATGTCTTTAAAAAATAAAGAAAATTTATAATATAATATTATATAATAATATAAATTAAATAAGTTGTCTTGGTTCTCCAACAAGTTACTTTTAAAAATAAAAAGTAAAAATAATTTAATCATACATTTTTTATGATAAATTCAAGTTCTTTATTTTTTATTTCTTTTATTAAAAAAGGTAAAAATATATTTAAATTGTTTTATTTTTTTTCTCATTTTACAGTTGTGTTGTTTATAAAAAAAATATTTTTTTTTATTTTTATTGATTAAATGTGTTTTTATGTATTTTTTTATGAAAATAAAAATAAAAAATAAAACTATATATCCTGATAAACGTGCCCAAAGATTTCCTTGTCATTGTATCCATGTGCGTCGCATGATATCCCTCCTCCCCGTCCGCCAAAGTCTAATTAATCATATCGTGCGTGGTGATGATGATTGCAAGAAAAATCGGTTTAGCCATCGCGAATTGGCGATGGAGACGGCTCCCGGCCGAGTGTTGTCGATGACTTCAATCATCCTTTCAGCTGGGGCATGCAGTGGCGAACAACTCTCGAGGACTTTTAGTCTGCACCTCCTTGTGATTTGATAGTACTATGATCCCGAGGTTAGAAGGAGTACATGCTAGACCAGTCCAGAGGAGCTGATTGTAAGTAGCCCATGATAATTCTTAATATTATAACAATTTATGATATTGTAATAGCCTTCATGATCATTTCAAATGCTTCTCTTTATATTGAATAAAGATAAAATAATTCTTAATATTTTATTAATCATGGTTATTATGACAGCTTAGAACATCACAATGGCCATCATGACTAATATTATCATTACTTCTATCCAGAGTAAATATATAATGGCTATTAATAATTTTTTATTAACCTTGGTTATCATAACAGCTTGCAACGTTGCAATGGCAATATTGCCAAGTAAATATGTAACGATTATTTATATTGCAATTATTCACTATGATTATTATAATAGTTTATGACAATGTAGTAGCCTCTATGATCATTTCAATTGCTTCTCTCTACATTTAAACATGTAATTATCCTTGACTTTTTTATTAATCATGGTTATTATAATATTTTACAACATTGCAATGGTTATCATGATTAGTACTACTATTCCCTCTCAATTGAGTAAATATGTAATGGCCATTTATAATATTGTAATTGTTAATTATGATTATTATAATAATTAAGTAATAACCTTCATGATCATTTCAAATGCTTTTCTTGATATTTAGTAAATATACAATGGTTCTTGATATTTTTTATTAACCATGGTTATTATAATGGTTTACAACATTGCAGTGGCCATCATGATTAGTATTACTATTCCTCCTATGCTAAGTAAACATGTAACCACTATTTAATTGTAATTATTAATGATGATTATCATAACAATTTATGACATTGTAATAGCTTTCATGATCATTTCAAATGATTCTATGTTCAGTAAATATACAATTGTTCATGATATTTTTGCCATCATGATTAGTATTATTAGTCCCTTTATGTTAAGAAAATATGTAATGGCTATTTATATTGTAATTATTATCTATGATCATTAAAGCATTTTATGACATTGCAATAGCCTTAATGATCATTCCAAATGCCTCTCCGTATGTTGAGTAAATTTACAATAATTATTTATATAATAATTGTTATGCAATTAAATTAATAACTGCTATTGATATTTTTAGTATTCATTCAACAAAGATATTTTTATTGAATTCAAATCTTTCGTATCGACTCATATATTTTTATTTTTTTATAAATAGTAACAAAATTATATGGTGCTCTTGTGCTTCTATTACCTTCTATTTTGTTTGTAATAAATGTAACAACTATTTTAATAACTAATACATAAAATAATGCGCGTTTAAACACACTTCACGTTTAAACCCTGAGCATTAACTGGAATTTACTGTCTCTCTCTCTTTCCATTCTCATCGAGTGCCAGATTCAAGCTCCTAATCTTAAATGGTGATTATTTCCCTCCTTCTCGAACCTCCGAATTCTCTCTATATATATCGAATCAAGATAGAAGAAAAATAAACGCAGAAACAAAAGAAAGATGTCGCTCCCCTCCGGGAGGTTCTCATCTGCTAACACTCCGTCCAACTTCGCATCCAATCTCCTTCCGACTCCTACTGGTAAGATGGAGTACTTGTGGTCCATCCTGCCCAGGCCACCGAAAAAGCGTGCATCGGCGCTCAGCCTCTCTGAAGCTGAGGATGCGAACGCGTTTGTGGACGCCGTGCTGGGTGAGGGCGATGGCAAGAGAGAAAAACCAATGGAGGCTGCTGATTCTGGCAACGAGTGGTGGCTGGGTCCAGCGAAGACGACGGATGGTGCAAATAGAAAGAGGAGGAGGAAGAGTTCTACTCCGAGGATATTTAGAGCGCCGGCGGCGGCCGTTGCTGCTCCCCCCGCGCCAGCGAGGGTGGAAGCGCGCTGCCTGTTGCACCGGCGCGGCTGGCAATAGAAGCCCTGCTGGTTGTATCGGTGTATCTGGCACCTGATGACCGGCTGGCTGAGAGACCTGACTTTCTTAGTGATGATTGGATTGTCATTGAGAGGACAAGATGAAAGGACCGCTGGGCGGAAGTACAAGGTAAATCTAATCCTTTCCTTTTCTTCCAATAATACATACATACATGCATGCATGCATGCATGCATACATAGATACCTACATACATATATCCCTGTAATAAGAATGCCCATGGTAGTGCATCCTCCTTTTTCATAGCTTTTGTGTTCTTCAGGTTGGGTGTAGGTGTTTGTTTTAAAAGCATGACTGCCTCTTTGGAGTGCATCAGTGCAATCACTTGCAGCCTTGCATATGCTTGTTTGCGTCAAACTGAACCATAGATATTCAGAAGTCGATGTTTAATTACAAAGGTCCCAGACTTGCCACCATGGCATGGTCTACTTTCACAAACTATCCGAACTGGGTGTACCATACTTGGTTATGTAACACAACCTGGCCCAGATCTAACTTAATACAACCTGATTGGACCTGGCACGACCCAACCCATTCGGTTTAGACCCATATGGTGGCAGCTCAACTTCAACTTAACAACTACAGGATAGTAGACTCTTGTACAGTTTAGTACTATAAACTTGCTTTTAAGATGAACGTTTGCTTTTGAGACAACAAGTTACTGAGTTTTGTACTATTATTGCTTCCTAGATAAATGAAAAACAGGCAAGCTTTGTTGTGTGTTGTATAAAAGAGGTTGTGGTTTTGTGTTGTAGTATTATATCCAGAGGTCTACTGGTCGGAAGCTGCGGTCATTGGAACAAGTTCGTTGCTATTTGAAAACAGGAAGTGCAAAGAAGCCCAGAAAAACTGCGGAAAAAGGAGATTCGGATGTCGCTGAAGCCAAGGTGAGTTCTTAATTTCTATGACCTGTTTGCATTATCTTTAGTAAATGCAACTAATTCTCTCAAGCTATTATCCTATTTCATATAGAGCACTACGCCTGCTAAGACGTCAAAGAAGAAAAATTCTTCGAAGAAACATGAAGTCAAGGTGAATTCTAAATTTCTATGACCTGCTTGCGTTACTTTAGCATATGCAGCTATTTCTCTCAAGCAATTGCCTTATTCCATACAGAGCACTGTGCCTGCTAAGAGGTCCAAGGAGGAAGATTTTTCAAAAAAACATGAAGCCAAGGTGAGTTCTCAATTTCTCTGACTTGCTTACATTACTTTAGCATGTGCAACGATTTCTCTCGAGCTATTGCGTTATTTCATATAGAGCACTAGGCCTGCTAAGAGGTTCAAGGGGAAGGTTTTTCAAAGAAACATGAAGCCAAGGTGAGTTCTAAATACCTATGACTAGTTTGCATTACTTTAATTAGCAGCTATTTCTCTCAAACTATTGTCTTAGATGAGTTGAGTTGAGTTTAGTTTAGTTCTCTCGAACTATTGTCTTATTTCATGTAGAGCACTGTGCCTGCTAAGAGGTCCAAGGAGAAAGGTTCTTTAAAGAAACATGAAGCCTAGGCGAGTCCTAAATTCCTATGACCTACTTGCATTATTTTAGCATATGCAACTATTTCTCAATTAAATTTCAACGACGTTGTTTGCTTCAGGTCCAGATTTGTCATCATCACAATTTGCTCCAATGTTGATGAATTGGATTTGCTTGGGCTAGGATGTATAATTTAACACCACCATTTATTTTAAATAATGACAAGTTTATGGATGAACAAGTCTGGATTCATCCAGCATTATTGTGTTCCCTTTGAATAATTAAATTTTAACTGCTAAATTATTTCTAATTAATAGAATTGTAATCATGCTATATTCTTAGTGTCAGATCTTTACATCAATATTAGTAATATTTTATGTCAAAAGAGCTCAAGAAAATGATATGCCTGACAGATTGATTTTTTCACGTTAAAATAATCCAGCTGATATTGGAGGAGGTATAAGGCTCTAAAGTAGATCAAATTGGCTTGTTTTTTGAGGTGTTTTATTGATGCAAACAGATTCGAGCTGAAGCAAACAGGAAGGAGCATGGAGCCTCACGACTGGGATATCTATAACGGCAAAACTAGAAGAAGCAAAGCAGAACCTCGCGCAGGCACAAGAAGAAAACCTAAAGAAGGCGAATTGCCTCGTCTCCCTTAGAGAGGAACTTAAGAGAATTTGAGAAAAGGTTCATAGATTCAGGGAATGAGCATCTAAAATTTGTGGAGAATGCAACATAAGTTGAAATCGAAGCACCAATGATGAACGAAGGATTGGAGTTTCAAAAGAAGAGATATGTTACGTTCGCCAACCCTCCATCCTTGGCCCAAGTCATTAACGCAGATGGACAAACATTGGAAAGGCAAAATTTTTATGAAGAAGAAAAAGAAACCACTGAACCCATTCTTGAGAGCAATTTTCACTAAGAAGAAGAGCTATCAAGAGGGTGCATCACCTAAAGCTTGAGGTCCATAAGAAAAAGTTGCAAGGGATTCAATATACATATGTGGGTAAATAATCAGAAGATAGTTTCATTTTTTTCTAAAAAAAATTCTGTCATACATTTTCACTGTCTTCAGACACTTTGACTTTTGATTTGGATACTCTTTGAATGATAAGAAATAGCATTTCTTACAATAAAATTACATGTTGGTATGATCATGTTATTGACTATGGTAAAGTGATAGATATCATACGAAATAAATAAGGATTGTTTCTCATTCAATTTTCTTCTCAATCATCAATTTCTTTTTGACCAAAAATTTCCAACAGAGAAGTTTTAAAATGTTAGGAAGAATAATTTCAGATAGATCTCCAGTATTTTAGCTGCAATTATCATTTCAATTCACTCTCTATCTTTACCAAGTAATATATAGCCCAGGCAACTACATAACTACTCTTACTTATAGTTAATTATGCATGAACATAGATTATTAAGCTATACATGTCAAGTAAAGAGAAAAATAAGAGAAGCTAGGTACAGTATTTTCGAACAAAATCTTCAAAATTCTAACCACTTATCTTGTATTTTGAGATGACTTGTTCAAGAATTCTTTGCAATCTGTGATGGCCTCCTCATAGTGAGATGTCAGCGGATAGAGATTCGACGAACTGCATGATCTTTTCGGGATATCTTGATGTTCATCAGCTCTCTGATAGGTAATAGTTAGAGGTTTGAAGAGAAGGGAGAAGAAACCCACAAGGATCTTGAGGAAGCCATTAAGGAGCTTGGGTACCAGCCGAGCCCTTGTATTCCTGCTCTTGTGGCTCACTTGCACCATAAAGCAGTGTCACTGGAGGTTTGACATTATTGAGATGAAACTGGAGCCTGCCTAGTTGTAGATGATGCAGTGTATTGGTTGTGAAAGGCTATTTATTCTGTGGGAAAGAAATGTTACCAGAAGGAAGGGATTATCTGAGAAACTTCACTTAGATTAAAATAAGAAGAGCAGGATAAAGCTCAGGGACATCATGAATGTGCTGGAATCGTTGATGGGGACCTTCATTCCTCTTTTCCAAATAAATAGTATTCTAGGAATGTTTGTTTTTTTGAGGTAGGTGGTCATAACCCCAACATGTCCTGCTGCTCCCATTATGATTGTTGTTGTATAGCACAAATCAGAACTATATAATTCTGGCTTAGTTGTTGTTGGGGTTTGCAAGAAAGAAGATAGAAAAGTATTTGACATAAAAAAAGAAAGAAAGAGAGCTGTGTATCTAAGCACCCACACACCAATTTATTCACTGTATTGTCCTTTATACAAAGCTGAAATATAACAGAAAGCATATAAAAACTAATTCAAATCATAAGTAACAGATTCCTAATATCAATCTTTGATTCTTTAGATCAAGCTATATCAAAAATATGCAACAAAAAAATCTTAAAGATCTGGTTGTTAAAGATTATATCCTAAAGATTTGGTTATTAATATATTATATCCTAAAGATTTAGTTGTTGACCAATTATTCTGCCATAATTTTTACAATCTAAGGCAATTTTCAATACTCCTCCTTGCCTTAGTAGTTGCAAAGGCTTAATATGCTTCTTAGAATTTTCTTTTGTTGAGGTACAATAGTCTGAATTTCAGATAGCTTGGAAAAACTAGCAAACCTGTAGCAACAACCACTTTTAAATCTTTTAGAACAGAATCTCTTCTGTCCATTAACTTTTTACCAAGTGGACCTCTCATTGAGGTATGTGCACCAAGTGGACCAGTCCTTGAAAGCTTTGATTCTAAGACTGAGCATGAATTTGACACAGTAGTATCTTCTCTGCTCCTGGTATTCTCATCGACCAGCTGGGTTCCTTTGATTTCTGATTCAATAGCCGTGACATCCAAAAACAAACCCCCATCTACAAGAATAATATCTAGTATGTCCCATGCATTCCGATCAACAGGATGTCTATTTGCACTCAGTGCTTTTGCATAAACAACATTATTATCTAAGCCTACTTTTATTTTTACTGTCACAAATTGTCCACTGTTCACCGGTTCATTAGTAGCATGATTAGAATCTAGGGTGTTTAACTCTACTCTTTGGATCAGTCAAGTCTAGATCTTTTATAACTCAATCTGCTTGATTGATTATAGCATCATTAACAGTTAAGGAATCCATCTCCTCCGTTTCTTCCTCACATATAGCATCGCCAACTTCTTGGTCTTTCTTATTTCTATCTACAAAAGACATTTGGAAAACAAAAGCTTCATGATCTTTGGCTTGATCACTGCTCACCATAAACCCTTTAAGCCATTTAGTTCTGCAGCCACTTATTATGCTGAAAAATGCTATTTACTCCTTCATTAGATTTAGAGCAAAACTTTTTTCTCTTATTTTTTTCTTTGAATAGATCTCTTCCTTTGACATCTTTGATCAAACACCAATCATCTTCAAATATAACTTTGAAGCCTTTTTTAACTGTTGACCCCAGATTGATTTTGATGATTACAAAACAGATAGGCAACTCTAAGCTTGATACAGGAAAGTT
>UESW01004454.1:568827-652460 GCA_900491605.1 Calamus simplicifolius
GATGACGATGCGCCCCGGAACCGGTGGGGGCCCCGGGGTTAAGAAATGATGACCCCGCCCCCGACCCCGAGGGGGTACCGGGGGGTGAGGAAATGACGATGCGCCCCGGGACCGGTGGGGGCCCCGGGGTTAAGAAATGATGACCCACCCCGACCCCGAGGGGGTGCCGGGGTGAGGAGATGACGATGCGCCCCGGGACCGGTGGGGGCCCCGGGGTTAAGAATGATGACCCCGCCCCCGACCCCGAGGGGGTGCCGGGGGTGAGGAGATGACGATGCGCCCCGGGACCGATGGGGGCCCCGGGGTTAAGAAATGATGACCCCACCCCCGACCCGATGGGGTGCCGGGGTGAGGAGATGGCAGTGGACTCCGTTACCTTTTCTGACGACGCTGAGATCAGTCATATCAAAATCCTTCATGAAAACAACATCTAATCAAGCATGTGCTAAGGCGAATCTACTATCCTATTCTCAATCTCTTATCCATCTGGACAAAAAAATTAGTGGAGGCTTGCTAACAGTATTGAATGTACCAATAACAATGCGATCCCTCAAACATTTTGCTCGTGGTCTCATATAACATACTATTAACTTAGGAGAGAACTAAAATATTGATGCTTTGGATTTATCTTTCACTCAATTGACTATTACTAATTATCATAATAAAAAAGCTAATGTACAACTCAACATTACATTGCCCATATGGTGAATCAGGTGGAATAATTACACCAAAAATATATAAATTTATTTAAAATTTTTAATTGAGGCTTATATATATATATATATATATATATATATATATATATAAAAGTATATTAACTTATGTAAGTTTTTTAATTAAGTATTTTTTTGATAACCATTAATAGTAACATAATGGACGGCATGACGGCCATCAACGAAAATTTGAGTATTTTTTATTTTATTAAGTACTACTAATATATATATATTTTTAATTGGGTATTAACTCATAATTTTTTTTTTCATGCATTGAATAATGGAGCCAAAAAATTATAGAACTATCCCTTGATACTATTTTAATAACTAGCTCTACGTGGAAAAGCTAGACAAGTCTCTGGGGAGTCACATGTTTGTCTTATACAAGGCGAAGACAATTTTTTATTGATAGATATATTACTAACAGATCAAGAAGTATACATTTGAGATGTAATTTTCTTATTAATTTATTTACTATTAATTAAGTAAATAAAAATTATTATTTTAATGCTTAACCTTTTATGCATTAGATTTTTTTTATGTACAAATAAATAAAAATATTTTTTTCTTAGGTTATTGTGTATAAATTTCATATATAAAATTTTTGATTGATTAGTTTGTTATACATTTATAAGACATACTAGTTAAATTTAAATAAATATTTTAATTAACAATTTTGATGTGCTGCTATATACAATGAAAGACTTTTATAATACTTAATAAAAAAAAAAACTTAAGCTATCATTGACGGTTGTCACGTTGTCTATCGAGTCATCACTTATGGTTATTAAATTAAAATATACTTGATTAAAAACTTTTATAAATTGGTATATTCAATTAAAAAGTATAAAGATTTAATTGAAAATCTTAAATAAATTTATATATTTATGATGTAGTTATTTAGAAATATAATAAATTTTTTTTTTTTAATTTGAAATATGTCTCTTATAACATGGCGCGTGGCTTATATCATAGATGTTGTAGCTTATGGTGATAAATTGGTTTGGTTCCATGCAAGTTGACATTTTAACTTAAAAAAATTTACTCTAGTTTTTATCTAGGTTCATGGCACAAGTTAATGACAAATAAATAAAATTATAGGTTGAACCGAGTCATATATAAAACTATATATAAGAAAGAGATTTACTTAGCCCGTTCCAGCATGAGCTAATAAGGACAATAAATCATGGTCATAGGTCATGCAAGAGTCGTTCTATTGGCACCCCAAAGATTATTCTCCACACCCACACTTACATAAAATTAGAATACCTAAAATACCCTAAGATATAATTACTTTTCTACCCTTGCTTATTTCTATCTACACCCACCTGATCAAAACCCCTAATAACATTTCCAAACTTCTCTCCCAGGCACAGCCATCTCCCTTCCTCACTCCCTCTCTCAACGATTGTCTCTGAAATCAGGGTCTAGACAAGGTTTATAGCTCTCATTTCAACAATGGAGAAGCAACTAGTAATCTGGGAAGGCGACGGTGACGATAAGGTTCGTTTTTAAAAACTGAATCGTCTTTTTTTTTTTTCCCGGAACGTGTTCCGTTCGGCCTACCAGGGCCGAACGGAATAGTTTTGTTCGGCCAGGGCTGGCCGAACAGAAACAATATGTTCGGCTTAACCTGGCCGAACAGATGCATTCTGTTCGGCTAGGTTATGCCGAACATATTGTTTCTGTTCGGCCAGCCCTGGCCGAACAAAACTATTCCGTTCGGCCAGCCCTGGCCGAACAAATCTATTCCGTTCGGTCATACTTAGCCGAACGAAACCATTATGTTCCAAATATAAATTTAACATAATATTTTATCCTTGTAGGATGATGCGTCAACCGAATCAAGCAAAATTGGCTCAGATTGTGTTATGGATTACACAAATGAATTTAACTTACGAAGTAAGATAATTTTGATTGCAATTGTTGCTGACTTGTTTTAATTGTATACTATACTTGCTAAATTATACTATTTATTGTGTAGATATTCAAGAGTAGAGAAGAATTGTGTAGTTGGTGTCGGGAAGCTGGGAGGAGGAATGGATTAGTTATTGTAATTAAAACATCTGATTCGGGAAGCAATGTTAGGAAACCAAGAATCAAGTTAGGTTGCGAAAGGAGCGGTAAGCACAAATGCACAAGCGGAAAGGAAAAGGAAAAGGGATCAAAGAAGAGGGCTAGTGGTACAAAGAAGTGTGGATGCCCATTTTTATTAAGAGGAAGGAAATTGGACACTGCGGATGATTGGATTTTGGAGGTTATTTGTGGAGTGCACAATCATCCGTCTGCGAAGCATTTCGAGGGACACTCATATGCTGGAAGATTATCTAGGGAGGAGACTTCATTGTTAGTGGATATGTCGAAAACTTTGGTTCGGCCAAAGGATATATTGTCCACATTGAAGCAAAGAGATGCCCACAATGTTACGACAATGAAGACGATCTACAATGCACGCCAGAGGTGTAAGGTTTTAGAGAAAGCAGGGAGATCACAGATGCAACATCTTCTTGGTAAATTAGCCGATGCTAAATATATTGAGTGGCATAGGAGTTGCGGTAGTACTGACGTGGTGCGTGACTTGTTTTGGGCACACCCTGGATGTATAGATTTGTTACGTGCATTTCCTCGTGTATTGATTATGGATTGCACATACAAGACGAATAGATATCGTCTTCCTCTGTTAGAGATTGTGGGGGTGACATCAACTAATCTCACATTTTCTGTTGCTTTTGCATACATGGACTCTGAGCGGGAAAATAACTATACATGGGCATTAGATAGATTGCGCAGTGTCATGGATGCTGATGTTTTGCCTGAGGTGATAATCACAGATAGAGATTTGGCTCTATTGAATGCAATTAAGAGGGTATTTCCTACATCTTCACATATGTTATGTAGATGGCATATTAGTAGGAATGTTCTGGCTCAATGCAAAAGATTATTTGAAACAAAGGAGAAATGAGATATGTTTATAATGAGTTGGAATATACTGGTCCTGTCAGCCACAGAAGATGACTATAATGTTCGTTGGAGTGCACTTCAGAGAGATTTCAGTTCGTATCCAGATGCCTTGCGATATGTATCAGATACCTGGTTGAGCAAATACAGGGAAAGATTTGTCGCAGCGTGGACGGACAATTATAGGCACTACGGGAATGTGACAACAAATAGGTATTACAAGAAAAAGATTTCCCTTAGCAATTCATATATTATATTTTTATCTTTGATATATAACTTTGATCTAATTTGCTTACTTTACTAGGGCTGAAAGTGCACATGCAAGGCTTAAAAGACAGCTTGGTTCAAGCCAAGGTACTTTCGAGTCTTCTTGGACAAAAATAAATAGTTTGATTGAGTTGCAGCACAGCGACATTAAAGCCTCATTCGAGAAGAGTTTGACGGTCGTGCAACACAACTTTAAGCCTGCTGAATTCAAAGAACTGCGAGGATTCATATCTATATGTGCATTAAATCATATCCTTGCCCAATCGAATCGGGCCAATTCAGCTGAGATTCATGAATCAGCTTGTGGGTGTGCTATTCGACGCACACATGGCTTACCATGTGCTCATGAGATTTTGCTGTATAGGATGAAAGATCGGCCTATTCCCCTCGACTGCATAGATCCTCATTGGACGAAACTTGATATGCAGCCTGCTAAAAATGTGCAAAGTTGAAGTTGACCTGTAAACCAGAGTTGAATATAATTGCCGAGAAATTCGAGCAGTTAGATGGGGCATCTCAATTGCAAATGTTAAAGAAATTAAGAGAGATTGCAAGTCCTGATAGTACATCTCTTGAAGAACCTGCGAAAAGGAAGATCGGTATACGTGGGCGTGCTTCATTGGAGGTTGATACTTCTACTCGCCGTGACCCTTCCGCATTTGAGTTGGTTCTATCTGGACAGGATAGTTATTCACCTGGTTCGCAGCAAAATATTTTAGGGATCCCAAGGATGCAGATGCAGAAGGGGCAGCCAAAGAAGAAGGTACGAAGCTTTTCTTTAATATAGCTTATCGTTATATTTTATATAATTCATATCATTCAATACAATTTGTAGGTTATTCGTCAACGAATCCGGTCACATAAGCCAATGATCTATATTAATCAACTTCCAGACGGGTTGAGGGCATTCATCCAGCACATCAAGGATGTCAAAGCTGATGGCAATTGTGGATTCCGAGCTATTGCTGACTTACTTGGCTTCGGAGAGGAAGATTGGCCACGTGTCAGGAGGGATTTATTACATGAGTTGAACTATCATATAGAGCACTATCGCGCATTGTATGCTGTCGAGGGGAGGGTTGACGAGATCGCTCATGCATTATCATATTTTGAGGATTGTCCGCCATATGACCGGTGGATGACCATGCCAGATATGGGGCATCTTATAGCATCATGCTACAATGTTGTCCTGTACCACATCTCCTTGCAACAATGTCTGACATTCTTACCGCTCAGATCGGTGCCTCTTCCTCTTGTATCCCGTAAAGACATTGCAGTGGCCTTCGTTAATAGCAACCATTTTGTTGAGGTATTAAATATATTACTCTTTGTCAATTTAAGACATTGCTGTTATTCTTGACGATTTTTTAAACTTGATTACTCTTTGTAGGTTTTCTTGTTGCCGGGTCATCCAGTACCGCCAATAGCAACCAACTGGCAAAATATCATTTACCTTGTGCTTCCGGATGGGCCAATTCTTATGAATCTAGGATTCAACAGTTCAGAGAAAATATATCGTCCGATGTTATACTTAGCGAGACTGTTGAGTTGTAGAGTGCATTGGTTATACGAAGTCAACATTTTGTTTATGTAACATTCAATGCAATTGAAATGAAATGAAAGTTTTAATATCAATTTTTTTTATCTTCTTATGTGTGCAAATTGTTTGTATACACTTCGATTAATGTCAAACATTCCATCCCGTGCCATCCCGTTCCATTCGTGCCATCCCGTGCCGGTATGTGCCGGACCAACACTACGCGAAGAAGATCCAAATACTATACTATTCCGGATGGGGCAATAATACGCATGCCGGGCCATCAATTAGTGCCCCGTGCCGGCCCGTGCCGGTGGCGTTCCGGATTTTATTAAAAATTTTGAAATAACTCAATAAATCACTCAATTTTATAAATATTGAAAATATAATTTGAGTACCATCTTGTCTGCGCACCGACGGCCCGGGCCCCATCTTCTCCGACCCATTCCACACAACCGCAAAGCCCCGTGCCCCGTGCCGAATATATCCTCTGTTCGGTCTGACAGAGCTGAACAGAGTCAAACTGTTCGGCCCTGTGTGGCCGAACAAATATCCTCTGTTCGGCCCAGTGTGGCCGAACAGAGGTTATCTGTTCGGCCACACAGGACCGAACAAAGGCCTTCACTCGGAAAACCCTTGTTCGGTCCTGTGTGGCCGAACAAATATCCTCTGTTCGGTCATACTGGGCCGAACAGAGCCAATTTGTTCGGCCACACAGGGCCGAACAGTTTGACTCTGTTCAGCTCTGTCAGACCGAACAGGATATATTCGGCACGGGGCACGGGGCTTTGCGGTTGTGTGGAATGGGTCGGAGGAGATGGGGCCCGGGCCGTCGGGTGCGCAGACAAGATGGTACTCAAATTATATTTTTAATATTTATAAAATTGAGTGATTTATTGAGTTATTTCAAAATCTTTAATAAAATCCGGAACGCCACCGGCACGGGCCGGCACGGGGCTTTGTGGTTGTGTGGAATGTCGAGGAGGATATGGGTCCTGGGCCATCTCGTGCGCAGATCGGCACGGGGCACCAATTGATGGCCCACGCGTATATTGGCCCGGCAAGCGTTTCATTGGCACGGCACGGCTTTGATTGGCCTTTGATATTTTTCAATAACCCATGTCATTATATTTTAGAAATAATCAATGCGATTTGCGCGATAATTGTGCGGTGTTAATACAAGCGGCCCGGCACGTACCGGCACGGGATGGCACGGATGAAACGGAATGGCAAGGGATGAAATGTTTGTCAATAAGATAAAAAAATTTTAATTGAAACTTTCATTTCATTTCATTTGCTTTGAATGTTACATATAACAAAATATTGACTTTGTAACAAGTAAAAGTAATACAAATCTCAATCAATCCCCAGCCCGTCGTCGTCGACGCCTATACTGCTGTGTGGGTGCCCGACTAGATCCAGGAACATCAGGTCGTGCATGACTGGGTCCAGGCACATCAGGTGTCGCATGACTAGGTCCAGGCACATCAGGCTCAACAGTCGAGATGTGCTGACCCTGCAGAACATCAACCATATGCGACATAACATCGTACATGTAGTCGGTCCCAAATGATGCAATCTCCACCCGACCCATATGTAGAGTGTCGGTAGCAATGCTGATGGCATCCTCACAGCGCCGCCGGTAAACGTCAAGATCAACATCGACATCTTCAGTCGTGCACGATCATATATGCTGGATCGGCTCTCTGGGGGGTGGACAACCAAGTGCGTGATACGAGAATACCAAGCCATATATCTGGAACACAGTCCGATGGTCGGACAACCGGATGGCTCCTACGACGTTGGCTCAGTACGTGATCCTCCCACTCCTCCCATAACTGATCCAAGAAGACATATGCAATACGGTACGATCCTGCTGTCGGTCCTCTACTGGCTCGCGCAGGGGCTAGTGGCGCGCGAGGGATCGTCTGTATCTGACCAAACTGTCGTAGAACCCTTTCAGGATGATAGGGTTCTACAACATCCATACACTTTAGGCATCCACTGAAGAATGCAATGTCTAGGAACGGACGATCAGCTCGCTGATGACGATGGGGATCCCAAATGACCTGCAACATATAAACAATACCCAGCTAGGTCATATATAGCAAATTAAAAAAACTTAAATATACAAGCGACACATCATGGTACATACCTGATCGGCCCTCAAAACGTCCAATGACTCACGAAGAACAACTAAATGGTCCATCGAGGTACGTGATGGAGTGCCAGGATGCCAACGGTGCACGCGGGCCTCGCATCAGTATAATCAAGGGATGGATGAGGAGTGAGATCTGGAAAATGCTCATAAATCCAAGCCTGGAGCAGCGTCATGTATCCACTGATCTGTCTAACTGATGCCCTAGATGCAATCCCCAGCTGACGGTACAAGAAAGTCAAGGCAGCGGCACCCCAGGAATATGATCTCACTCTATCCAAATCCCTAAATAGAGCAAGATAAGCTATAGGCACCCTCGTTCCACTTTTATCAACAAAGAGTGTGCACCCTATCAAAAATAGCAAATACCCCCGCGCTGCACACTCTATCCTGTGATGACTATCTCTATCAGATACAGTGTGAAAATGACTCTTCAGCCACTCTAACCTAACAGACTGACCACGTACAGATAGAACCTCCTGACGCGCATCTGTATCTGACACACCCAATAGCTCAACAAGGATGTCCTCAGCTTCCCGATCGCTCATCCTCTCACATGACACTGAGGAACCCGTGACAGTAATCCCTAAGATGGCGGCTACATCGTCCAATGTAATAGTCATCTCGCCATAGGGTAGATGGAAGGTGTTCGTCTCGGGCTGCCATCTCTCTACAAAGCCGGAGACAAGAATCTTATCGGTGAACCGATAAGAGGAGTGCACTAGATCTATAAGGCCCGACTGCTCTATTATTGCCCTGAACTTCCTATTTGATTGCCTTGATTCCCACCACTGCCATTCAGCTACCTTGGCAGCATGGTTCATGCACTTCAGTGGAGCCCGTTCCTGTAATATAAATGTCATTAATAATTTATATCACAGCATCGTAACGATACATTAAAGAAAGTAAAATGCAATAGCAATTAAATAATACCTGTTGCCTCCAGATCGAGGCTGCTATATGTGTCCTGAAACTACTCAGGACAGACTCATCCTCTGGACCTCCTGGACATGGCCCGACAGCTTCACCCTCAACGTCCATAGCGGGCATGTCCTCGTCTACTGTCTCAGCAGGGGGCGATGGTGCAGCAGGAACCTCGGCCTCAGCATGACCGGCACGACGTCTTCTGGCTGACGCCGTGGGTCTAAATCGCGAGGAACCAGCATCCATATCTGAAACTGAGTATCAGCATATACGTCAATCAAAATGCAAATCAAGTAGACAAGTTATATGACGAAACTGAACAAAAAATTCAGATTTACATTGATGAATTATAAGACTAAATAAGTGCAATTGCCAAGCCAATAAGTGCAATTGCCAAGCCAATAAGTGCAATTGCCAAAATTCAGTAGTGTTATGTGCAAGTGGGTTAATAAGTTTACTGTTAACGATCTGGGAGCTCCCATGCCTCCCATGCCGGACAACCCGCCGGAGAGGGAGCACCGGGCGGGAATGCCGCCGGCATTCACAAAAAAAAAAAAAAAAAAAACCTTAACGGGGAAGGGAGCCGGCGGGGCGCCGGCTCCCTTCCTCGTTCTAATGCCGGACAGCCGGCATGGGAGCTCCCATGCTTCCCATGCCGGACAACCCGCCGGAGAGGGAGCTCCGGGCGGGAATGCCGCCGGCACTCACAAAAAAAAAAAAAAAAATTTAATTGCTTAACGGGGAAGGGAGACGGCGGGCCGCTGGCTCCCTTCCTCGTTCTCATGCCGGACCGCCGCCGGCATGGGAGCTCCCATGCCGGACAACCCGCCGGAGAGGGAGCTCCCGGCGGGAATGCCGCCGGCACTCACAAAAACAAAAAAAAAAATTGCTTAACGGGATGGGAGCCGGCGGGCCGCCGGCTCCCTTCCTCGTTCTCATGCCGGACCGCCGCCGGCATGGGAGCTCCCATGCCGGACAACCCGCCGGAGAGGGAGCTCCCGGCGGGAATGCCGCCGGCACTCACAAAAACAAAAAAAAAAAATTTGCTTAACGGGAAGGGAGCCGGCGGGCCGCCGGCTCCCTTCCTCGTTCTCATGCCGGGCCGCCGCCGGCATGGGAGCTCCCATGCCCGACAACCCGCTCCGCCGGCATGGGAGGTAAGTAAAAAAAAAAAAAAAAGGGACTCACCTGGCCGGAAATCCACGGGAGGGGAAGAGGTGCTCCGCCGGGAGGGTGGGAGGAGGAGCTCCGCCGGGAGAGGAGGAGACGATCGGTGGAGGGCGGGAGGGGGGGGCGGCGTGCTGAGAATGTGGGTGGGGTGTGCTGAGAATTTGTGAGGGAGGGGTGAAAGGGTGTGAGGGTAATTTAGGGATTAACAAAATATGGGTGGGTGTAGTGAGTTAACATGTGGGTGTACTTAGCAAAATTTTTTTTTTTTTTAAAATACGGGTGCTGAGAGGTTTTTTGTGGGCGCCAATAGAAGCTCCCGTCATGCAATCATGCCCGGGTTAGACATCACCATAGTTCCATCGCTTTCGCTCTCCCAACATTCATGCGGATTCTCATTTGATGTTGATGAAGTTTTGCTTGAATTAAACTTGCCTCTAATAATTGGATTGAGTTAATTTGTATTATTTTGGATTAGAAAAATTATAGCTTACAAATGAGTTTTTTTAGCAAGTAGTCAATAAGTCAGAGTGAGAGTTGTTGGTGCCATTCAATACCCAGGCATGAATCCTTGAGCATCCTAATTCTGTCACCTTGATCAATGCAATGATTATATTTCTGACCTAAAAATTCAGTCCCAATTCTTTTGATGGCACGTGTGTGATAGATGAAGAGATAATCCAAGTTGGGGAGCGTACCTAATGGAAGAAGTTGTGGGCAAATGTTATGGTCTATAAGATACTACCTTC
The DNA here is from genome assembly GCA_900491605.1 of Calamus simplicifolius. Lineage (NCBI taxonomy): Eukaryota > Viridiplantae > Streptophyta > Magnoliopsida > Arecales > Arecaceae > Calamus > Calamus simplicifolius. The sequence goes on from UESW01004454.1 coordinate 579,301, forward strand.
TTAGTTGGAAAGGAGCATGTCAATACTATCCAATTTGAGTAATGGAGCCAAAAAAAAAAAAAAAAACCATTGATTGCTAAAGATTCTAGGCATAATGGTTGTGATACCGCACATTTAGACTCACATTAGATGAAAAAAAAATATGTTATGTGCTTATAATTTAAGTCCATTTGCTACCAATTAATTTTTACTTAAGTTTTTGGGCCACGTGATCTCGGCCTACTAACAAATTTAATTGGGCTAGCGGATGGGCTTGGGATGTTACAAATTGTATCAGAACCAATCTAAATATGTGAAAGTTGATGGATATAGGAAAGGGCTACCCTAGGGATGATAATTTTTTTTTGTTTAGCTGTTTATCCGACCGGTACCATTTTTAATGGGTCGAGAAATTCTCGATCTAAACGGCTTAACGGATAACGAGGATTTCTCGTTAACGGCTAAATGAGTAAACGGCCCGAGGACAGTATTCTCCGCCCCATCCCCATCCCCATTAGCTCTAATATAATATTTAAATTTTAAATATATATATTAATATATTAAAAATTTAAAATAAATAAAATATATATAGTAAAATACATTTGAATCTAATGTGTTAGATGTATCAATATCATTATTTGATTTTTCTTGATTGGTCTCCATCTTATCCTAAAAAATTAATAAATTATCATTAAGCACATAAGCTTCCAAACGGTTAACAAAAATAAAGAATCTTATCCTAAAACTTTATTTAAAGGAGAGTTAATTCAAAGAGGTAATGAGCAGTCATTAGAAGTTAATTCAAAGAGCTCCATCATATTTTTCTATTAGTATTTTTTAATTTTTTAATAAATTATAAATTTAATAAAATAATTTAATTTTTTTATGTAAACGGGCAAATGGGTACACAGTGGGTATCCATTTACCCGACCGGGTATCTTCGTCCCTATCCCGTTAACTATAACGACTTAATAGGGCAAAAAATGGAGATGCTTTTCTTAACGGGGACGGGGACCGGTATAGGCCGTCCTGGGCCATTCCTAGGCCATTGCCATCCCTAGGCTACCCATGGGACGATGGTAAAAAATTGCCATGGTGTGAAACTATCCTTGCAGCACCAATGACCCAACTCGGAATAAATTCTGATTAGCTTTGGCATGCAAAAAGTACGTTGCATTATAAGATGGGTAGATTATGATACCCCATATTTAGTCTCATATTGGATGGAAGAAGAATATGTTATGTGCTTACAACTCAAGTCCATTTAAATTAACTTTCACTTGGGTTTTTAGATCAAGTGATTTCGGTCTACTAACGAATTTAATTGGGCTAGCGGATGGGTTTGAGGCATCACCCCAAAGATCTCAAAACTTCTGAGCAGCAACATGCCTCTTAGTTCTTTTACCCATCTAATTCTTCCAATGTACTCCAACCGCTATTGCTATTATTGTTCCTCTTAGAAAGGCTGCATAAATTCAAGGTTTCTTGTGTTTTTAAGTAGCTCAGCTATGAGAGAATAATGCAGATGTGTGGATTTCCTAAGGAAATTGGCAATTTTATGAGTAGACCCTGAAAGGTCTAGTACTTTGAGATGTCATATGTTGTCAATCAGGTTATTTATGTCAGTCTCTTCGGCGTGTGATCCTCCCAGTAATTATGGTAGAGTTTTCAAGAAGTTGGGCCCTTTAAATGCATCAATGTATGCTTTATACTTTCCTTCTATAATATAGCCTCATAAGTGATGTTGCTTCAATGTAGATGAATTAATTATGCCTTCAACCCCATCATCCACAAAGAAGTTCTCATTTTATGCTTAAAAGTTAAATAAGAGATCATAGTAGATCATGCATAGAGCATCTCAAAAATTATAAGACCAAGGACATGGGAATAAACTCCTTGAAATATCCTTCACCTAACTCTTCTAATGTTAGATCCCTTCATTTAGGAATAAATGAGAAAGTGATGATGCATTTTGTAGTGCTGAGGGAACATTGTGCAATATAAAAAGCTCTACTTAAAATGAAATGATAGATCTTCAAAATTCGAGTGTATTGCTGGTTGAATTCCTTTGGGAGGCCAATCAAAGACCATATAATATTTTCAAAAACTTTAAAGACTTTCTCTTGCTTTCTCCTGATTTTGTTCTTTATTAATAAACTTCTCCAATTATCTTAATAGCAAAAGAGACCACCACATTGCTCAAACATCTTCTATCTAATGTACTATAAATTTTTTATGTCTCTCCCCTCTGAGTCAAATCCATCTTTTATGTAGCAGTACTCATCCATCTTCAACTAACAAAAGCTTCTATAGTCTTCGTTTGCAATGCAACTTAGTTTATTTCTTATAATCATAAGAAACCTGCTTCGAGTTGCCCCATTCTCCTAATAAGGAGGATGGAGTTTCCAGATAAAAATGGAGATGAAAATGTTATTGTTGGTAGAGATAGAGACAAGGATAAGAGAGCTAAAATAGTGGCAGGACGGAAATAAAGAATAGCTTCTTGTTTTGTTCTACACAACCTTGCCTTATTATTATTTCTATTTTTTTGGTCCGGTCCAACCTATGTTACTTTTAATTCAAAGATTTCGTGGTCAGTGAATCGAGGTTGCTTGTGGGTTGAGCTAGGGATGGCAATTTCTCCTAAACCGCAGGTCTCCATTCGCTTTCCCTCCACTTGAAGCAGGTATGGAGATTAAAATTGAGTATAAATATAAATATAAGACATGTAATAACACCCATCATAGGTACTGATGCGGGGTAAAATTATTATTACCAATATCCATATATATGGTGAAAAGGCTAAAGACACTTTTGGTTCCTAACTCGTTAATTATCATGTTTAGGAAAAGATAAACTGCTATATGATATGGCTGATGAAGCCACGTGTGAGTTAACGGTGAAAGTTAAGGGCCCTAGCCTTCAAAGCGGTCTCATCTCCGAAAGCGGCCCCAACTGCTAAGGCAGTCTCATCTCCGGACTCGGTCCTAAACTCCAAAGTCAGTTCTAGTCGGCCTTAACACCGACTCAGCCCTATAGTCAGCCCTAGCACCGATTCCAAAATTGGTCTCCTCACCGACTTCAGAGTTAGTACCGACGCCATCATCGATCTCTACACCAACACCAGAAATGTCTTCGAACCTCGGCAGGGCCGAACTATCTCAATACCTCGGAAGGGTCGAGCTATCTCCGAACCTCAGCAGGGCCGAGCTATCTCTGTGTCTCGGTAGGGCTGAGCTATATCCTAACCTCGGCAGGGCCGAGCTATCTTAGTACCTTGCTAGGATCGATCCTCATCCCTTCAACGTAAGCGCCATTGCTGCTTCAAACTACGCCAATATCTCGGAGGATGAACCATCTGATTGCAAGAATCGCAGAATGAGCTTCCCAAAACAAAAACGGGAGCCAAATACAACACTCCGTTCATGATCAACAGATTCTCGATAAAGTGCTTGCCAGCTTCATCAACTGCCGATCCCCGTAACTATTGGGATTCCGACCTTATCGGATGCTAACTTCCTAAAATGTGCTCGAAAAATTAGGTAACAGCTCATCTCCTCGAGTGTACAAATACCAAGTCCCAGGACCCCTTAGGTACGCTCTTGAAGGCAATCTAATCCCAAAGAAAACTCTAGCAAAGGTCATTCCTCCTGAAAATCATCTCAAGGAGAAAAATCCTTCTACTGAAGCCTTCTTCTCTCATCTGTTTACTCAGAATCTTCACTAACTTGGGCATTGGAGGGTCTTCTGCAGGGACCACCCTATGTGATTCCTGTGTGAGAACTGCCTTGTAGGTCTATCTGGACGAAAGAGCGCTATTCGGATCCTGACGTGCACCGCCCCAAGCCAGAGAATGGATTTTTGCAGCAACATATTGGCGCTAGAAGGAGGGCCCCAAGTTCCTCTGAAAACTTGAAACCAAAGAGACAAGGTTTCATATAAGAAGGACGATTCCTCAATGGCCTATCGTAAGAGAGCAGTCACAGATGCTCCTGATCAAGGCACCTCTCAAAGGCCTGATCACACAAACAACACGGCGCCCTGCAGCCATTACTAACCGAGGTTCCTCCACGGCTAGCAACCCCAATCACCCAAGATCAATTCAACATGCTAGTCCAGCAAGTTCAAGCCTTGTCATAACTGGTGCAGAGGCTTCATGGAGTTCCTCTTCCCACTGCACCCACTAAGCAGTTTTCTGGTGGAATAATCACCTCGGTCCTATCGTTTGTCCCTTCGCCCAATCCATTGGAAGCCACCAGCCTCCAGCGATAGTCCGGCCATAAAGAAGTTGAACCGGCATCGCGGAGGGGAAGAGATAGGAGCCTGCCCATATCCTATCGGGCTCGCTCCTTACCTTCAGTAATCTCTCGCCATGACTCAACGCCGCGGCCGCGACCCCCCCATCTCGTTTCTCCAACTGCTCGGGATGCAACGATAACTACGCGCGCCGAACCTACTAGCGACTAACGCTATTAAAAGATTGCCCGCCGAATCTTACCAGGTATGGTCATGGAAAGAGAACCAGTTTGAAAGGGTCCGGTGCGAGGGGCTCACCTCTTCAGATGAGGACATCAAAGAGAAATCGTGCCTCGAGGATATAGAACTCGGATCATCTCCGAGCAATGAAGACCTTCAAGGGATACAATATTCGCAGGATATAGAACTCGGATCATCTTCGAGCAATAAAGACCTTCAAGGGATACAGTATCTGAAGACATGGAACTAGATTAAACCCCGAGTTATTACTAGTGAAGTATGCTTGAACCGAGCCATTTTGCCCATTGTAATAAAACTTCACTCTTCGATTCAAATATTTTTTATTGAATAATAATTTTTCTTGAGTTGTGGATGAAAGGCAGGTCTCGTCCAATCATTGACCTATGGGTCCATTTCTTCAACCTTAATAGGGCCAAGTAAAAAATTTCTCCATACCTAGGCTGGGCCAAGTAAAAAGTTTTTCTTTGTACCTCGGCAGTGCCGAGCAACATTCTCAAATCTTGGCAGGGCCAAATAAAAAAATTTTCTCTGTACCTCGGTATGACCGAGCAACATTCTCCAAACCTTAGTAAGGCCAAGTAAAAAATTTCTCTATACCTCGGCAGGGCCGAGCAACATTCTTCGAACCTTGGCAGGGCCAAGTAAAAAATTTTATTTGCACCTCAGCACAACTGAGCAACATTCTTCGAAGCCTGGCAGGGCCAAGTAAAAATTTTACCATACCTTAGCTAGGCCAAGTAAAAAAAAAAATTCTCTGTACCTCGGCAAGGCCGAGCAACATTCTTCGAACCTTGGCAAGGTCAAGTAAAAAAATTTTCTTCGTATCTTGATAGGTCGAGCAACATTATCCGCTGGACTAAGTAAAAAAAATTTCTCCGTACCTCGGCAGGGCCAAGCAACATTCTTCGAACCTTGGCAGGGCCAAGTAAAAAATAATTTTCTCCGCACCTCGACAGGGTCGAGCAACATTTTTGAACCTTGGCATAGCCAAGTAAAATTTTTTTTCCGTACCTTGATACGGCCAAGCAGCATTCTCTGAACCTTGGTAGGGCCAAGTAAAAAATACCTTAGCACAATCGAGCAATATTCTTCGAACCTTGGCAGGGCCAAGTAAAAAAATTTCTTCGTACATTGGCACGACCGAGCAACATTCTCTAAACCTTGCAGGGCCAAGTTGTTGGGGAAATTATTAAGAAATTATTTACCCAATTAATTGATTTTGATGATTAACAAAAGCCATAAGTATATTCATTGTGTTTATGATAAATTTGATAAGTATTTCAGAATTAAGATTGATTAATTATCCAAAAGATATATAAAATCATTTTTGAATTGAATTTTAATGGAGTATAACAAAGTTCAGTAGTTGGAGCCGACACCCAGACTCATTGGAGCCGACTCTAGAGCGTATTGGAACAGTTCAAGAGTTTTGGCACGGTTCGAGCCAACACCCTAGCAGTAGGAGCCGACTCTAACATGAGATACAGAGAAACTATTTTCTACTTCAGAAGCCGAAGCTGACACATGAGTTTTTGGAGCCGACTCTAACCTGAGTTACAGAGACTATATTTTTTGGAGCAATTCTTGGAGCCGACATCCCAGAATCAGGAGCCGATTCCAGACAGCGGTGAGTTGACACTTTGTAAAGTCAGAGCCGACTCCACGTCAAATTATTTTTTGCTATTTTTGAAAACCCGATTTGGAGCCGATACATGAAAAGTTGGAGCCGACTCCAACCTGTTAGAGGACATTTTTTAAATATGCTAGATCAGCTCCAACGGATATATTTTTCCACCTACTCTTTAATGGATATATTCTCTCGCGTGGAGAATCAATCTAAGTACATTTTCAATGGATATTTCTACCTAATCTCGGATTAGAGATTCTATATAAAGGGGAATTCGTCCGTTCGAAAATAACGAAGAAAAAATAAGAGTGAAAAAGAGAGATATTTCAAAGTAAAATCTCTGAGTCTACGCCTATCATCTGAGGAGAGATACAAGAGAAATCCAAAGCCTTCAAAGATCAAAATTGGAGAATTTTCAAAGGAGAAAAGAAGAAGAGCAAAAGCCATAGTTCCTCAACATTCTCTTCATCAAATTTCTATTAAGAATCAGAGCTGAAGCTTGATTCAACCATTTAAAAGAGAAAAGGAAAAGAAGAAAAGCTCAATTCGAAATCGCTTCAATCAGGCTTTTCTTACCCTTGTTTATTTACATTGCATATTTGCTCAATTTAAGGAGCTTTACATTATTGTAAACATTAAATTGATTTATTGTTGTCTAATTCAATCGGGGGATTGAATTAGTTGAGATAGTATACCTCGGGGACATGCTAAGTTTAGCTTGGGTTAAGGTTTTGTGCTGGTGAACCTGTGAAAATCGGCTGGGTTCGTTGTGACCCTGTGTAAAACAATAAGTTAAAGTTGTGAGCTTGTAAAACAACTCAACTGTAATCAAGGGATTATAGTGTGGACCCAAGAGTTGCTTGGGAGTGGACGTAGGTGTGGCTAACACCGAACCACTATAAATCTTTGTGTGTTTGTCATGCTTTTATCTCTCTCTCTCTCTATCTTCATTATATTGTGCTTATTATTCACTAGTTCACTTCACTTGTGCACTTTGATTAAGAAATCAAAAGAGCTAAATTTTTTAAAGAACCCAATTCACCCCCCTCTTGGGTTGTCATCTGGGCCAACAATTGGTATCAGAGCTTGTGCTCATTTCTTTTGATCTAACGATCAAGAGTTAAAGATCCAAATGGCAGCTCAAGCCGGATCATCCTTTGCTGAAGGTTAATCTACTAATAGGCCACCTTTGTTTAATGGCTCTAATTATTCATATTGGAAAGCAAAAATAAGGATTTTTATTCAAGCTTTAGATTATGAATTATGGAGTGTCATTACAAATGGACCTAGCACACCCACACATATTGTAGATGGTTCAATCGTTCCTAAGCCCGAAAGGGATTGGAATGAGAATGATAGGAAAATGGCTCAGCTTAATGCCAAAGCCATGAATGTTTTATATTGTTCTTTGGATGCAAATGAATTCAACATAATTTCTACTTGCATTTCAGCCAAAAAAATATGGGATAGATTAGAAGTTACCCATGAGGGTGCCAATCAAGTAAAAGAATCCAAAATTAACATTCTAGTGCATAAATATGAATTGTTTAGCATGGAACAAACTGAATCAATCACATACATGTACACTAGATTCACTGATATAGTTAATGGTTTAAAGAGTCTTAGTAAAACTTATACTAATTCTAAATTGATGTGCAAAATTCTTAGATCTCTTCCAAGATCATGGGAAGCTAAAGTAACTGCAATCCAAGAAGCCAAAGACTTAAACGTTCCACCTTTGGAGGAGCTACTTGGATCCTTGATGATCCATGAGCTGACAATGAAGTAGCATCAAGAGGAAGAAGTCAAGAAGAAAAGAACAATAGCACTCAAGGCTGCAGAACATGATAAGAGCAGCAGTGAGAAAGAAGAAGAAGATGATGGAACAGCTCTCCTTGCAAAGAAGTTTAGAAAATTTATGCAAAGAAGGAGACCCTTCCACAAAAGGAAATTTGGAATCAAAATGGGAGAAAAGGAAAAAGAAAGGGATAAAGATAAAGAAAAAGAACCCTTGACATGTTATGAATGTAAGAAGCTGGGTATTTTTGATCTAAATGTTCTCAACTAAAGAAGGGTTATAAGAAGAAGAAAAAAGGCCTATGTTGCAACATGGAGTGATAGTGAAGAATCTTCATCCGAAGAAGATCAAAAAGAAGTTGTAAACATATGCTTCATGGCAAATGACGAAAATGAGGTAAATTCTGAAACCCATGATGATTTTACATTTGATGAATTATATGATGCTTTCAATGAGTTAGTTTGTGATTTTAAGGTTTTGAGAATGAAAAATAAATCTTTGAAAACTAAAACCTAAATCTTCTCAAAGAGAAAAATGGACTAATTCTTGAGATTAAAAATCTAAAATCTGAAAATGAAAATGTTTTAAAAGAAAAGGAAGCAATTTCTAATGAAAATATTAATTTAAAGAAAGAAATTGATAAATATAAGAATATTATTGATAAATTTACATATAGCTCAGAAAAACTAAATTTGCTTTTAAGTAATCAAAGAGCTGTATTTGATAAAGCTGGATTAGGATATAGACCTCACATGAAACAAAAATATGTGCACAATTTTTTATTAAAAAACCAAGTAAAATTGATATTTTATGTTATCATTGCAACAAAAAAAGGACATAAATCATATGAATACAATTTTAGAAAAACTAATAAGAATTTAATGCTTAAAGGTAAGAAAATATGGGTTTCAAAAGGAATAATATTTATTGCTACTAACCATGAAGGACCCAAGAAAGCTTGGGTACCTAAACAAAAGATTTGATTATCTTGCAGGAGTGTCTTGCAGCCAAAAGATCAAAACGAAAGTGGTATCTTGATAGTGGCTGCTCAAGATACATGATGGGTGACAAGGAGCAATTCATCACCCTTGAAGATAAAAAAGGATGAGTTGTTACTTTTGGAGATAATAGCAAAAGCCAAATAATGGGATTTAGTAAAATTCAAATAACTCCATCCACTTTTATAGAAAATGTTTTATATGTTGTTGGTTTAAAGCATAATTTAATTAGTATTAGCCAATTGTGTGATAAAGGTTTCAAAGTTTCCTTTGAAGCTTTTATTTGCATGTTTCTAATCCCATTGACAATAGCATTATATTTGTTGGAAATAGAAATGCAATGTATACTTAATTGATTTAGACAATCTGTCTACTAGTAATCATTGCTTAATTGCTGATAATGCTAAAGTAAATGAGATTGGATGGCTATGCATCATAGATTAGGTCATGCAAGCACACACCTAATTTCACAATTAATTAGAATGGATTTAGTTAAAGGACTTCCAAAGTTAGATTTTGAAAACAATAGAATTTGTGATGTATGTCAATTTGGAAAATAAACTAGAAATTCTTTCAAATCTAAAAATATTGTTTTAACTACTAGGCCACTTGAACTACTTCATATGGACCTTTTTGGACCTACTAGAACCACTAGTCTAGGAGAAATAAATATGGTCTTGTGATAGTAGATGATTATTCTGGATACACTTGGGTATTATTTTTAGCTCATAAAGACGAGACTTTCTCGATATTTCTGAAATTCTTCAAGAAAGTCACAAATGAGAAAAACACTACCATGGTGTCTTTTAGAAGTGATCATGGAACAGAATTTAAAAATTATCAATTTAAAAATTTCTGCATTAAAATGATATTCATCATAATTTTTCTGCACCTAGAATACCACAACAAAATGGAGTCGTAGAAAGAAAAAATAGAATATTAGAAGATATAGCCCGTACCATGCTATGTGAAAGCCAACTCCTAAAGTACTTCTGGGCGGAAGCTATAAACAGCATGTTACATCCTTAAATAGAGCTTTAATTAGGCAATTTTTAGGAAAACTCCCTATGAACTATAGTATAATAGGAAACCTAACATTAGTTATTTTCATGCATTTGGTTGTCGATATTTTATTCATAATAATGGTAAGGACAATCTTGGAAAGTTTGATGCTAAATCTGATGAAGGCATATTATTAGGTTATTCCACATCTAGTAAAGCCTATAGAGTATTTAACAAGAAGTATTTAATTGTAGAAGAGTCAATTCATGTAGTTTTTGATGAGTCTTTAGCATCAAGTTCTGAAAAGATCGATGATGAGGAAGATACAAATTTGCTTGAAAGAGATATTGAAAAATTGAATATAGGAGTATCTTCAGACCATGAACCAGAAGCTAAAGATGATGACTCACCTAAGGATGATGTTATTGATACTACTTGTAATGATGTAGATCTACCTAGAGTTAGAGATATGCTTATGGTCATCCTAAGGATTTAATCATAGGTGATCCATCTCAAGGAGTAAGAACTAGATCATCAATGAGAAACATCAATAATCATCTTGTATTTGTGTCTCATATAGAACCCAAAACTATTGAAAAAAGCTGAAAAAGATAGTAATTGGATGTTAGCTATGCAAGAAGAATTAAATCAATTTACTTGGAATAATGTATGGTCCTTAGTTGATAGACCCAAAGGTCATTCTGTTATAGGATCTAAATGAGTATTTAGAAATAAATTAGATAAAAATGGCATAGTAATTAGAAATAAAGCTAGATTAGTTGCAAAAGGATATAATCAAGAAGAAGGAATTGATTTTGATAAAACTTTTGCATCTGTTGCTAGATTAGAAGCAATTAGACTATTACTTGCATTTGCATGTCATATGAACATTAATTTATTTCAAATGGATGTTAAAAGTGTATTTTTAAATGGTTTTATAAATAAGAAGTTTTTGTAAAACAACCATCAGGTTTTGAAGATCATGAATTTCCAAATCATGTTTTTAAATTATACAAAGCACTTATGGTTTAAAACAAGCACCTAGAGCTTGGTATGATAGATTAAGCAAATTTCTAATTGAAAATAATTTTTCTAGAGGAAATGTTGATAAAACACTATTTTTGAAAAGAAAAGACAAAGATTTATTTGTAGTACAAATATATGTAGATGATATTGTATTCGGTGCTTCTAACAATCTTTTGTGTTAAGAATTTGCAAAGTTAATGCAGGGTGAATTCAAGATGAGCATGATGGGAGAACTCAACTTCTTCCTAGGACTACAAATCAAACAAGAAAAAGAGGGGATTTTCATCAACCAAACAAAGTACACAAAAGAAATTCTCAAGAAGTTTGGTATGGAATCAGTCAAACCCCTTGGAACACCAATAAGTCCTTCATGCAAACTAGATAAAGATGAAGATGGTAAGCCTGTTGAGCAAAAATATTACAAAGGTATGATCGGATCTCTACTTTACTTAACAGCAAGTAGACCTGATATTATATTTGTATGTTTATGTGCAAGATATCAATCTGAACCTAAAGAATCTCACTTAATTGAGTAAAAAGAACACTTAGATATCTAAATGGAACTAAAAATGTAAGATTATGGTATTCTAGAGACTCAACATTAAATTTGATTGCATATTCTGATTCTGATTATGCTGGTTGTAAATTGGATAGAAAAAGTACAAGTGGTGCATGCCAATTTTTAGGAAGTAACTTAATCTCTTGGTTTAACAAAAAGTAAAATTCGGTTGCATTATCAACTGCTGAAACTGAATATGTTGCAGCTGGAAGTTGCTGTGCTCAAATCCTTTGGATTAAGCGACAACTTGAAGATTATGGTATAATACTTGATAAAATACCAATTAGATGTGATAACACAAGTGCAATAAACTTAACTAAAAATCCTATACAACACTCAAGAACTAAACATATTGAAATTAGATATCATTTTATTAGAGAACATGTAGCTAATAATGACATTTATCTTGATTATGTTAGTACTGATGAACAATTAGCTGATATTTTTATAAAACCCCTAAGTGAAGAGAGATTTTGTTATCTTAGAGGAGAATTAGGAGTCTATGATCCATTGGAATAAATTTTAAATCTCCTAGGAATGATTATCTAGAATTCAATCATTTTATTTTATTTTCTTATGATTTTAAGAAAAATTTATCTAGATATTTGAACCCCTTAATTCATCACATTCCAAAGTTGATTTATCCAAAATTTGATGACATTTTGGACAAGTTTCAGATTCTTTGAAACTCTTATTTTTTCACTGAAATGTCTTGGAGCCGACACCTATGTTATCAGAGTCGACTCCAGTTTTGTCTGAGATTTTGGAGCCGACACCTGCCTTTCTAGTGTCGACTCCATTTCGGGCACTGACTGTGTTAGCGACTTAAAGCCGATGCCTCGCTTGTGGGAGCCGACTCCAAGTGGTCCCAGATTGACTTTATTAGGGCAAAGTCGACACCTTTTTCATTTCAATCGACTCCTAACCTTTCCAAACTTTCCAAACTCTTTCCAAAACTCTAAATCTCTCAAATCCTTTATCCACTAGTATCCAATGGCACCTAAATGTAGGGGATCGGTGTTTGGGGCTCATGTGACGACGGGAAAAGAACCGTGAGGCGTTCGGCGTGGCAGCCTTCACCAAGCTATTCTTCCTCTTCGTCGCTTCCATTCCGAGCACCATCCCAAGTCCTTCTTTGCCTCAGGTAGACACCCTAGCTGGCCGTGTGATCACCATGGGTAGAAAAGTTGATTTTCACTTCTTTGAGGACTGAGGGTTTTTCTATTGGGCGGCAGTTAAAGGAGTTAGGATGGGAGAAGGTCTGTTCTCTTGATGTACCTACTTACCTCGCTTTAGTTAAAGAATTTTATCATAATCTTTCTAGAGGAGATGGAGGAATCATAAGTTTCATTAGAGAAAAGAGGATACACTTGACTTCGGAGATTCTTGGAAACCTTTTAAAGATTCATGTTGTTATTAATAGCTAATTCCCACAGTGAGAGAGCAGGTGCATTATCCAGAATGCTTGGAAGGGAAGTCACAGAATTTGAAGACGTTAGGGCAAACCAGTTACCCCTAGAGCTCAGATTATTGCATAATATATGTAGTAGGATACTATTTCCAAAGATAGGGAGATTTGAGTATGTCTCAGAGCGAGACATTGTGATTATGGACTGTGTTCTAACAGGTCAGCCTATAAATTTAGCTGGGATGATGATATGGTATATGGCTGAGGCTGGTAACAAGAAGAGATCAACTTTGCCTTACGCATGATTTTGACTATAGCATTTTAGAACCAAGGTGTAGTTATTTCTGACAGTGAGCCAATGAAGAACCTTAGGCACACTGATTATTATAGCATTGCTACGTGCACCGTATGGGGTTCGTGAAGGTGAATGGCAGATGGAAAGGAAGGGTTACTTAGATGAAAGGATAGCTGAAGTTGGAGCTACTGTGCCTGGTCCTTCAGAGGCTGGACCTTCTATGAGTTATCCTTCACCTAGAACCAGTAGTCCAGCACCAGCACCATCGCACCTGCACCTATTCCTACTTCCACTTCTTCTGGATTTTCTTGTGCTCAGCTAGAGCAGTTAAGAGAGCTTTTTGCAAGTCATGAGGAGAAAATAAAAATTAAATTGGACAGCAGACTTTTGAGCTTAAGGGAGCTATATTACTCTTTGGAAGAAAAAGTCAACAGAATTGAGTCATCCTTTGAAACCTCATCTGAAGCCTTGAAGACAATCTTATGCACATTTTTGAGAAAATCAAGGATATTAGAGGAGATTTTGAGACTTATTCAAAGTGTAATGCAGAGCTGCAAAAAAAAGTGATTGTTGCATCGGCTTTTGTTAGGAGGAAGTTAAATGACTTTATGAAGATACAAGAAGAGGGCAAGGGAAAGATCCAGAAGAACTTAAGAGACTTCTTAGATTTTGATGTTCTTAAATTTTGATATTTAGTTTGCTTTTTGATGTAACGATATTCAGTTTGATGCTTTATTGAATGATATTTAGTTTGCATTTTGATGTAATAGAATGATTATATGAATGATGTAATGAAGTTTTGTGAAATGAACATTTTGTTGTAATGTTTCAGTATTCAATGAACATCATACTTGAATTTTGATATTAAGTTACCTGGATTTTGATTTAACCTTTGATTTTGATGTTGAATTACTCAATTCCTATAATTGATGTTAATTTAAGCCTTAATGCACCTTCTAAACCTTTTTGTTGATTACAAAAAAGGGGAAGAAAGAAGAGGTATTTATATATGCATAAATGTTATGGAAGAGTGATATGTGCATGTTAACAATTAAAAGAATGAAGGAGTATAGTATTTCAAGTATGCACGTTGAAAGGAATTAATGTCAATGTCAAAAGGAATAAAGTTTCAATAGACATAATATATGCACCAACATAGGGGGAGCTACCTCATTAAGGGGAGCTTAACCTTAATTTAAATGTTTTGACATTAATAGATTATGTATATACTCAATGTTTTTGTCATCATAAAAAAGGAGAGATTGTTGGAGAAATTATTGATAAATTATTTACTCAATTAATTGATTTTGATGATTAACAAAAGCCATAAGTATATTCATTTGTTTATGATAAATTTGATAAGTATTTCAGGAATTAAGATCGATTAATTATCCAAAAGATATATAGAAATCAGTTTTGAATTGAATTTTAATGGAGTATAATAAAGTTCAGTAGTTGGAGCCGACACCCAGACTCATTGGAGCCGACTCAGAGCGTATCGGAACAGTTCAGGATTTTTGGCACGGTTCGGAGCCGACACCCTAGCGGTATGAGCCGACTTCAACCTAAGATACAGAGAAACTATTTCTACTTCAGAAGCCGGAGCCGACACATGAGTTTTTGGAGCCGAATCTAACCTGAGTTACAGAGACTATATTTTTCGGAGTATTCTTGGAACCGACACCTTAGAATCGGGAGCCAACTCCAGACAGTGGTGAGTCGACACTTTGTAAACTCGGAGCTGACTCCACGCCAAATTATTTTTTGCTATTTTTGGAAACCCAATTTGAAGCCGACACATGAAAAGTTGGAGCCGACTCCAACCTGTTAGAGGACGTTTTTCAAAAGTGCCAGATCAGCTCCAACATATATTTTTCCACCTACTCTTCAACGGATACATTCTCTTGCATGGAGAATCAATCTAAGTACATTTCCAATGGCTATTTCTCACCTAATCTCATATTAGAGTTTCTATATAAAGGGGGATTCAGCCTTTTGAAAATAACAAGAAAAAATAAGAGTGAAAAAGAGAGATATTTCAAAGTAAAATCTCTGAGTCCACGCCTATCATCTGAGGAGAGATACAAGAGAAATCCAAAGTCTTCAAAGATCAAAATCGGAGGATTTTCAAAGGAGAAAAGAAGAAGAGCAAAAGCCCTAGTTCCTCAACATTCTCTTCATTAATTTCTGTCAAGAATCAAAGCTGAAGCTTGATTCAACCATTCAAAAGAGAAGAGGAAAAGAAGAAAAAGAAGGAAATCTCAATTCAAAATCGCTTCAATCAGGCTTTTCTTACCCTTGTTTATTTACATTGCATATTGCTCAATTTAAGGAGCTTTACATTGTTGTAAACATTAAATTGATCTGTTGTTGTTGGGGATTGAATTAGTTGAGATAGTTTACCTCGGAGACAAGCTAAGTTTAGCTTGGGTTAAGGTTTTGTGCTGGTGAACCTATGAAAACCGGCTGGGTTCGTTGTGACCCCGTGTAAAACAATAAGTTAGAGTTGTGAGCTTGTAAAATAACTCAACTGTAATCAGGGTATTATAGTGTGGACCCAAGAGTTGCTTGGAAGTGGACGTAGGTGCGGCTAACACCGAACCACTATAAATCTTTGTGTGTTTGTCGTACTTTTGTCTCTCTCTCTATCTTCATTATATTGTGCTTATTATTACTAGTTCACTTCACTTGTGCACTTTGATTAAGAAATTCAAAAGAGCTAAATTTTTTAAAGAACCCAATTCACCCCCCCTCTTGGGTTGCCATCTGGGCCAACATAAGTAAAAAAAAAATTTCTCTGTACCTCAGCACGACTGAGCAATATTCTCCGAAACGTGGCAGGCCAAGTAAAAATTTCTCCTTACCTTGGCTGGGCCAAGTAAAAATTTTTTTCCGTACCTCGACATGGCCGAACAATATTCTCCGAACCTTGGCAGGGCTAAGTAAAAAATTCTCCGTACCTCGGCACAGCCGAGCAACATTCTTCGAATCTTGGCAGGGCCAAGTAAAAAATTTCTCATACCTCGGTACGGTCGAGCAACATTCTCCAAAACTTGGCAGGGCCAAGTAAAAATTTCTCAGAATCTCAGCAGGGCCGAGCAACTTTCTCCATATCTTGGCAGGGCCAAGCAACTTTCTCTATACCTTGGCAAGGCCAAATAAAATTTCTCCGAAGAACAATCTTCGCACCCTGGCGAAGTGAGGTAAGATTCTTTTGAACCTCAACAAGGCCGAACAATTCTTGGTACGGTCAAAAAGTTCTCCAATCGAATTAAGCCATCTGAAGCTCTATTCTCTATGCTCGAACCTGCTTTGGACTAGGGAATGGGGGGGCATATGATGCGAGGTAAAATTATCATTGCGCCAACATCCGTGTATATGAAAAAAAGGCTAGAGCCACTTTCGGTTTCTGACTCGTTAACTATCATGTTTGGAAAAAAAAAAAACAAACTATCATATGATATGGCTGATGAAGCCGCATGTGAGTTAACAGTGGAAGTTGAGGCGGCCTCAGCCTCCAAGGCAGTCTCATCTCCGAAAGCGGTCCCAACCGCCAAGGCGGCCTCATCTTCGAACTCGGTCTTAGACTCCAAAGTTGGTTTTAGTCGGCCTCAGCAACTCGGCCCCATAGTCAACCCTAGCTCCGATTCCAAAGTCGGTTTCCTTACCGACTCTAGAGTTAGTACTGACGGCATCATCGGTCTCTACGCTAACACTAGAGATGGCTTTGAACCTCGATAGTGCCGAGCTATCTTAGTACCTCGGAAGGGCGAAGCTATCTCTAAACCTCGACAGAGCCAAGCTACCTCAGTACCTCAAAAGGGCCGAGCTATTTTTGAACCTCGACAGGACCGAGCTATCTTAGTGCCTCGGTAGGGCTGAGCTATATCTTAACCTTGGTAGAGCTAATCTATCTTAGTACCTCATCAAGATCGATCATCATCCCTTCAACGTAAGCACTATTGCTGCTTCAAACCATGCCGGATATCTCGGAGGATGAACCATCCTGATCACAAGAATCACGGAATGAGCTTCCCAGAACAAAAATGGAAGCTAAATACAACACTATATCCATGATCAATGGGATTCCAAATTCCCGATAAAGCGCTAATTAGCTTCATCAACTGCCGATCCCCGTAACCGTTGGGATTTCGGCCTTATCGATACCAACTTCCTAAAACGTGTCCAAAAAATCAGGTAACGGCTCACCTCCTTGACACGTACAAATACCAAGTCCCAGGATCCTCCTTGTATGCTCTTGAAGGCAATTTAATCCCAAAGAAAACTCTAGCAAAGGTCATTGCTCCTGAAAAATCATCTCAAGGAGGAAGATCCTTCTGCTGGAGCCTTCTTTCTCATTTATTTGCTCAGAATCTCTACTGATTTAGGCATCAGATGGTCTTTCACAAAGACCATCACCTGTGATTCCTGAATGAGGACTGCCTTGCAGGTCTATCTAAATGAAAGAGCGATATCCGGATCCTGATATGTATCGCCGCTAAGCCGGAGAATGGATTTTCACAGCAACAGGTACGAAGCACATATAGACGTAATAATTTACCTATCTCATCCCATCTCCCATACATCCATGACATCCACTAATAAAATTACTTAACTACTATTGTTTATAATTTTTAGTTAAAAAATATTCTTATTTAATAAGAGCCTACTGGTCATACATCATAATTTTTTGGAGCCTAATCCATTTGATTAATTTGTAATTAAATAAGAAAAAAAGCAACTTATAATTATACTTATTTTATGCCTGGCTCATTTTGAAATGAAGCTAATTTTTTTTAAAAAAAAATTATTCAAATCAATAGTTAAAATTTAATAGAACTTATATATTGAATTAAAAAACTAAAAGAATCAATGATGGATATATGTATAAGTAAAGAGATGGGTACGGATATAAATAGCAGGATAGGTATAAAATATTATATAATTTTTATTGATTTAAATATGAGTTTAAAATTTTATATTTAGGAGCCGATAAATTTCTTTTAATGGATTCGGATGTAGACCTATATTTTTCCATATGCATCCCTCTCTTAGCATCAGGTTGAACGGTCAAGCGACCGTAACATCCTATTTGTTTGATAGAAAATATATTTCTCGAGATAAGGATATAGTGATTTATCTAAGAAATATTCTTTGATTATCCATTGAATTATATCAAATGAAAAAAGTATTTTTTTATTTTTTAAATAATTTTTTGTTATCTTTTTCGATTCTATTTGATTGAAAGGATAGAAAAGAATATCCCTAAATATTTTTTTTAAATCCCAAACTACCCTCATAAATTTTTGTTGAAAGAGACAGAGAAGGGAGTGCCATCTAATCAGAGAACCAGATCTTGCCGAGGATAGTTCTCCATTGTCATCGAACTGACTGATCGGAGCTGCTCTGCGGTCTTATGAGAGGAGGGCCAGAGGGCGGGGCGGAGGGGTGGAGCTTGCGAGGGGCGTCAGAGACGGAAGGCTAGAGGGGGGTCGGAGATGAAGCTTGCAAGGCTGGAGCAGCAGACGGAGATGGAGAAGGCGAGGAGGAAGCGGGAGAAGGTGGAGGCCAAGAACCGGTGCCTCCGGAAGGAGGAGACCGCCTGGAAAGCTTCCTTCTCCCATCTTCTTCCTGATTCTATGGCAACTTCCTTACGATGGAATTTGAATGCCGACTACCAATTTCGCTTCAAATTAAGCCAACAACTGCAGCTAAAATCAATAAACTGGCATACGGTGAGATCAATCGAACCCAAGCCGGGCCTGGATTCTTGCAATTAGAGCACGTAAACGACTCAATTTCATGTTGCATTGTATGCACGCAGGGATAGAAAAAAACATGAAAAAAAATGGAGGTCCTCCTTGTTGGACTCCTACAAGAAAAGTCCCATAACACCCGATGTTTCGATGTGGACCCTCCGATGCTCAAGTCAGTCACTCGTGAACAGACAAGAGTTAGCTAGCAGAAAAAGCTAGAGAGGAGACCAGATGTTTCGATGGGGACCCTCGGACGCTCAAGTCAGTCACACAAGAGTTAGCTAGCAAAAAAAGCTAGAGAGTTAGGGTTCACAGAGTATCCTTCCCTCGTTGTAAGTGTGAGCTTTTATACCTATTCCAAGATCTCCTTCCCTCATTGTAAGTGTGAGCTTTTATACCTGTTCCAGATCTCCCTCTCTCATGCTTCCAGAAGATTCATGATTTGGAAGTACTATTATCGATAACGGACAAAAGGGCAAGGTTGATAATGATGGGTCGTGGGCATGTCAGAGGTGCCCTGCCTTATTTGCCACCTGCCAATACGGTATCATGCATGTTGGGTGGCTATGGTTGCACCAGGCGCGCACCGTTATGAGGTATGGCCATATACAGCCGCAAACAAGCGGTGGATCGTACTTCGTAACGGGATATGGCCATACGTGGTTGCAGGCGAGTGAGGGATCACATGCCGTAATGGGGTATGGCCATGCACTGTTACGGGTGCATGGTGGCCATACGTCTTAATGGGGCATGGCGATGCACTATAGCAGGCGAGTAGTGGGCCATGGGCGTGCCAGGTGGCTTGTAGCTATAAGTTGGCCTCGGAGGTTGGCGGAAGTGGACCTAAGGTTGGCTTCGGAGGTTGGCCTCGGAGGCTGTTGGCCTCGGAGGTTGGGCCTCGGAGACCGAAGCGGGACGCCGTCAGTCTCCTTTACCGTTAACCCTGACGGTGCTGGATCAGCCATATCAGATGCCCCCTCGCCCTGAGACGGAGTGGGTCCACCTTGGCGAAGCGAAAGGGGTGTCACCTCCCCAGTGGCTGATCCCCATTCGCTGCCAACTGCTTTCGGCCACGTGTCTCTGGATGCTACGATAACTTAGCGTAGCGACTTGGGGGATGAAGGGGCAGTCACTACTGTCCGTCCGATCTGCCGCGATCTCCTCGAGGCGGGGTTGTCCTTTTGAAATTCGCAAAAAGCGGCCGCCATCATTGCTATCATGGCGCTGACATCAGCGGTATCCCATCATTGGCCGGAGGTGGTTTGTTCCACGTACCGGACGCCGGCCGAGGCGGCCCAGCCTATAGTGGGAGTCCCATGGCTGGCAAATCGAGGTGAGACGATTTGAAACTTGAAAAACCCAGGCGAAGGCTGAATACTCATCACTTAGCTTCAGTTATCTTCTTCCTCTGGTCCTCTGCTCCCTCTGCAACCTGAGAATCGCCCCCCGCCATTTCTTTCTCCAGGTTAGCCTTCCTCCTTCCCGATCCTTCCTTCTTCTTTCCCAAACTTTTGTCATGGCCTCCTCGCCGTCTTGGACTTCTTCTGCTCCTTCCGACAACCGTATTTCTCCTTCGAGGCTTCGTGCCTTTCCATCTCCCTCTCCTTCATGGTCCTCTGATCCGGAGGACCGCCTTCCTTTGTCCAACGGCCGGTTGCTGCCAGGGCTCCTGCAAGGGGACGCTCGGCGGCAACCAGCCGGGCCCCAGCAGGAGGCGCCACGGCGGTCGGCGCCTCCATGAGGGTGGGGGCGGAATCTTCGATGGAGACTGCCTCCACAGTAACAGGCCAAGACTTAGCAAAGATTAGGGCCCGTTACCAGGTACCCCGAGACGTCGAGCTCTTCCTTCCGACCCCCGATGACAGGGTGGTCTCCTCTCGGCCCGGCAGAGTGGCCGTTTATGAAATTTCCCTTAGATTAGGGCTTTGGCTACCCTTCACCCTTTTCATCAACCTTTTAGACTATTACTCCCTGACTCCTACTCAACTGGTCCCGAACTCCCTTCGGACCGTTTTGCCTTTTTATCCTTTGCCACCACCTCCAAATCACCCCCCGACTCTCTCTCTTCTGCTGCTTTTACACCCTCAGGCAGCAGAGGGGTTGGTGGCTATTCCAGCCCCGACCCGGTTGGGTCCTCAAGCTACTTCTCCCTATCTCGGACAAGGGATGGAAATCCTGTTTCTTTTTTGTTGACCTTGATCAAGTCAAGTCCCAGTGGGGGGATCCCGACCTTCGACCAAACATGAACTCCACCATCCTCCAGGAGATCAAGAAGCGCTGGGCAACTGTTGACTGCCAACATCCCTAGATACAACTTGCTTCTGTCAGAGCACAACCTCCGGCTGGTGGCCTCACCACACAGAGCGGTGAGTAATAGACGCCCCAACACTTAGCTAAATTGCCCCTTCCTCCTCCTTCTTCTCTCTCCTTCCTCTCTTCTTCTTCTTTTTTTTTTACTGACTCTGACTGATGCTGTGCAGCAATGAAGCCTCCGACCGCCATGGTCAAGAAGGCCGCAATCAAGAGGATGAGGACCCGGGGTGGCCCAAGAGAGGGGCATCGGGCGCCGGCCCCCAAGCGCCTTACTGTGAGGGTGTCTCCGCCGACCGAGCAGCGTGAGTCTCCACTAGTCCTAAAGGTGGATCTGACGGCTGATACCCCGCTAGAAGGGGCGAGGGCCGAAGGGGTGATGAAGGAGGAGGTGGCAACGGTGGAGTCGGCGGCGATGGAACCCCAGGCTCCCCACAAACCAACCATGGCCGAAGCATATAGGAGTTAGGGGGAAGGACCGTCAGGGGCGGCGAGTCCACCCCCCGAACAGATACCGATGAGCAGCCCACCGCGTGCCGAGCTGGAGCATGTCGGAAACGCCGAGGGGAGCAGGGCCGGGCCGACCCCTCGCGGGTTCTCCTTAATAAACGATGGGCGCCGGGCTGAACAACTCATGTCCTATGTCGTTTAGCCCGACATTTAGGAGGAGCTCCAGAATCTGGAAGCGAATAGGTTCATCCGAGAGGTCTTCTCAGCCCTTGTCCAAGTAAGTAGCTTTTCCTTTGCCCTCAATTTAGAGCTCTTAAACAATTTGCATAGCTGACACCTTGAGCACATGTGACCAACTCCTTTGTGCTCGCTCGGGAGGCCATCGGCGATGGGGAAGCTATCGCCCGCCAGGTCCAATAGGATGTCAAGGATGCCCATGCCCGGGCCGAGGCTGCGAAGAAGGCCTTGGAATTGGTAAGGGCCGAATGCACCGATAAAATAAAGGAGGCTGAGAGCAGAGCTGAGGCCAAGGCCGATCGACGGCGGGCGGCACTCAACCAGCTCACAGAGGCTGAGGGCGCGATTGAAGCCCGAAACCTCCATATAGCCAACTTGAACTCGGCCATTATGGAGGCCGAGGATCGGGTGAAGCGAACTGAGGAAGAGGTGAAGGCCATGGAGGCCGAGAGGGCGGCTACAGCCTCTCTGGCGGCGGAGAAGGAGGCCCGAGTCGCTGAGGTGGAAGCTGCCACCGAGGCCAGGGTTGTCGCGCCGTGGAGCACTTCACCCATGAGCTGGTTGAAGCTAATGTAGATTTCTACGTCCAGGGTTTGTTGATGCCAAGGAGAAAGTTGCTCGAGTTTTGAACCTCCCATAGGTCATGGACATCGAGCCGAACCAAGAGTCCGATGAGGCCTCGGATGGCGAGCCCACGGCCGGACCTTGATTTTGTAGTTCATTTTTGTTTTTGTACTATGTCCGACTTGGTTGGCATTTTGTATACACTAATGTTAATGAAGTATAATTTTTTCATCAATGAAAGTTCTAACTGTGATCTCTTCTCTGAGTCCCTGGGTCGCTGACGTGGGACCCTTGAGGGCTTCGTCAGCACCGAGGGGCAGCTTTTATTTTTCATGCAACTTCAACTTAGTCATATAGGGCAGGACCCTTTTGGAGAGCTAAGGGAGACGGGTCGTGTCCGCCCCCTGAAGATGGGCTTCTGAGCACTGATGAAACATCGATCTTGGGCCGCCGAGAATGACTCGGACTTCTTGAATCGATGGTACATCGGATCTTCGATGCCAATGGTATATTGGGCTTTTTATTGAGACCCGATGGTACATCGGTCTGCTAGTGGTACACTGAGCTTTTCATGCCAAGTCTGGCCTCGGGCTTTTTGAATCCGATGGTACATCGGGTCTTCGTTGCCAATGGTACATTGGGCTTTTTGAATCCGATGATACATCGGGTCTTCGTTGCCAATGGTACATTGGGCTTTTTGTCGAGAGCCGATGGTACATCGGTCTACCAGTGGTACACTGGGCTTTCTGTGCCGAGTCTAGCCTCGGGCTTTTTGATTCCGATGGTACATCGGGTCTTCGTTGCCAATGGTACATTGGGCTTTTTAAATCCGATGGTACATCGGTCTGCCAGTGGTACACTGGGCTTTTATGCCGAGTCTGGCATCGGGCTTTTTGAATCCGATGGTACATCGGATCTTCATTGCCAATGATACATTGGGCTTTTTGAATCCGATGGTACATCGGGTCTTCGTTGCCAATGGTACATCGGGCTTTTTGTCGAGAGCCGATGGTACATCGATCTACCAGTAATACACTGAGCTTTCCATGCCGAGTCTGGCCTTGGGCTTTTTGAATATGATGGTACATCGGGTCTTTGTTGCTAATGGTACATTGGGCTTTCCATGCCGAGTCTGGCCTCGGGCTTTTTGAATCCGATGGCACATCGGGTCTTCGTTGCCAATGGTATATTGGGCTTTTTGAATCTGATGGTACATCGGGTCTTCGTTGCCAATGGTACATTGGGCTTTTTGTCAAGAGCCGATGGTACATCGGTCTGCCAGTGGTACACTGGGCTTTCCATGCCGAGGCTGGCCTTGGGCTTTTTGAATCTGATGGTACATCGGGTCTTTGTTGCCAATGGTACATTGGGCTTTTCATGCCGAGTCTGGCCTCGGGCTTTTTGAATCCGATGGTACATCGGGTCTTCGTTGCCAATGGTACATTGGGCTTTTTGAATCTGATGGTATATCGGGTCTTCGTTGCCAATGATACATTAGGCTTTTTGTCGAGAGCCGATGGTACATTGGTCTGCCAATGGTACACTGGGCTTTCCATGCTGAGTCTGGCCTCGGGCTTTTTGAATCCGATGGTACATCAGGTCTTCGTTGCCAATGGTACATTGGGCTTTTCATGCCGAGTCTGGCCTTAGGCTTTTTGAATCCGATGGTACATTGGGTCTTCATTGCCAATGGTACATTGGGCTTTTTGAATCTGATGGTACATCGGGTCTTCGTTGCCAATGGTACATTGGGCTTTTTGTTGAGAAGCTGAGATGCTTAAACCTCTGTTTATTAGTTTCAAATGCGGGGCGGGTGCCCAAGAGAATACAATCGTGAAATTTCATGTAAAGAAAGAGTATGCTACTGATAATACCGACGAAGGTTGTCGGTGTTCCACATCCGCGGGAGCGGCTTTCCGTTCAGCTCTTCTATTTTGTACGCTCCATGGCGGAGTGCCTCGATGATCCGGTAGGTCCTTTCCAGTTCGGTGCTAGCTTGCCCCATTCCGTCGGTTCTGAGATTTCAGCTCGACGAAGGACGAGGTCCCCCGGCAAGAAGGTCCTTGGGCGGACACGAGCGTTGTAATATCTAGCCGCTCGCTGTCGGTAGGCTACCATTCGGAGTCGCGCTCGGTCCCATACCTCTTCCACCAGGTCGAGGTTGGCCCGCAACTGGTTCAGGTTATCTTCTTCACTATAGGCTTCCACTCTGGGGCTCGGGGCACCGATCTCTACAAGAATGACTGCTTCGGATCGAAGGCGAGGCTGAAGGGAGTTTCTTCGGTGGGAGCCCGAGGCATTGTGTGGTAGGCCCATAACACATTGTGGAACTCCTCCACCCACCATCCTTTGCAGTCATCTAGTCTGTTGGCCCAGATGACAACCCAAGAGGGGGGGGGGGTGAATTGGGTTCTTTTAAAAATTAGCCTTTTAAAATAGTTTGCTTAAGATGAATGAAGGCAATAGCAATGTAAATACAAAGTGTAGTGAATAAGACAGTGATAGAGATAGAGTCAATGTAAGCACGGCAAACACAAAGAGTTTATAGTGGTTCGGTGTATCCAACACCTACGTCCACTCCCAAGATTCACTTGGGTCCACACTATAATCAACCTGATTACAGCCGAGTTGTTTTACAAGCTCACAACTCAAACTTGTTGTTTTCCGGGCGCACAACGAACCCAGCTGGTTTTCAAGGGCTCACCAGCACAAAAACCCTAACACAAGCTTAACCAAGCTTGAACCGAGGTAAGACTACCTCCACTAGTTCAATCCCCCAGATTGAACTAGATACAAACAAATGAAATATTGTTTTTCAATTACAAAGCTCCTTAATGAGCAGATAATCAAATATAAGAATAACAAGGTTTAGAAAAGCCTGATTTGTAGATGGTTGGCTTTTGAGCTTTTCTTCTTTTCTTCTTCTCCTTGCTGGGTTGAATCAAGCCTCAGCTCCGATTCTTCACAGTTGAAGCAGTTGAGAAGGGTTGAAAAGCAAGAAACGAATCCTCTTTCTCCAAGTTGGGAAATCCACCAAAACTTTGATTTGAATGCCTTGGATTCCTCTTGAGCTTTTTGGAGTGGAGTGGATTTGAGCTAGAAGGTTTTCCTCTTGAGATTCAGGCTCTCTCTTTTTCGGATTTTTGAAATGGGATTTCTCTATTTCCGAATTTCCTCTTTGTTTTTCCATTTTTCTCTTCTTCTTTTTGAATGATAGTCTTCCCTTTTTATAGATTTCTTTCAAACCATTTTTGGAAGAAAACTATCCGTTGGAGTGTACCTTGTAACAAAATATATCCGTTAGAAATAAGGTAAAATAGAAATATTACCGTTAGAGCTGATCTGGCAATTTGATTTTTCGTTCCAGGTGGGTTGGAGTCGACTCTAACTTTTCTGGAGTCGGCTCTAACTCGAAGCACTTTAAAACGTTATTTCTGGAGTCTCTGACTTTTCTGGGGTCGACAAGAAACTTTTCTGGAGTCGACTCTAACTTACCCGGAGTCGACTCTAGGTCGGGGCCAGAAAAATCAACGTTCTGTTTCTTCTGTGAGAGTCGGCTCTAACAGTCTCGGAGTCGACTCTAACTTCCGTGCCAGATCCGGAGTCGGCTCTGTGATTCTCGGAGTCGACTCTAATGTCTGCAATCTTACCTAGACATTAGATTCGATCCAGAACACGATGTAACTCCTGATTTTGATCATTCAATAGACTTATAATCTGAAACACTTAATCAAAATCATTAGAGCCTTCAATTAGTTATACTCAAATAGTTTTGTTAATCATCAAAATCATCAATTGGGTCAACAATCTCCCCCTTTTTGATGATAACAAAAACTTTGAGTATATGCATTCAAAAATTCATTCGAACTAAAGATTATAGTCATTTTAAAACTTAAAACATTTTTAATGAAGGATTTGATGCCAATATTCAAAGTAAACTTTTAAAATTGTGCATGAGTTCTATATAATCCATCAATTATGAATATTTAAACTAAATGTACAGAAAATTGCAATTGAGCTTGTTGTTAAGCTCCCCCTGCATTGAATAGCTCCCCCTATATAAAAATTGAATTTTAATTGAACTGATTAAAATTTCAAGTCTTTTTGCATAAACAATCATTTCTCCCCCTTTCCCCATTTCTTTCTTTCTTTTTGCATATTCAACCATCTCTCATTAAAATTTCAAGTCTTTCTTTCTTTGCATATTCAACCATCTCTCCCCCTTTTTTGTTATCAGCAATAAGGAGAGTATTAGATAAAGAAAGTTCAATAAGACATAGGGATTCAAGCAGTCAATATTTGAAAATGTGAAATTGCATTTAAGTAAGAAACATTACATTAGTTGATTCATGTACATTCCAAAATGAAATACATTAGATACTCAAAAATCCTAAATACAAACTATCAAAATCAAAATCAAGGTCAGATATGTTTGAATACAATTTTCTTCAAGTGACCTATGATTTCCATTACATCATCTTTTTGAGATTTCTTAAAATTTTCAAGACAAGCTTCAATCTGTGAGACTGCAAGGTCAATGTCCTTCTTCAGTTGACCAGTTGCATGAACATAAGATCCCGACCCATCAGCAATGCCTTCCATCCTTTCAAAGATTTTGTGAAGTTCAGCACCAAAGGATTCAACAGAATTGCTTATGGAAAAGGAGATCATGTCCAGTCTCGAATTAAGTTCTTCTTTCAACTGATTAAAGTCTTCTTTTAATTGATTAATCTCATGAGATCTCTGACTATCATATTCAGCAAGCAAAGCTCTCAACTGACCAATCTGCTCATCAGAGAATCTCCCAGAAGCAGTAATAGACTGATGTG
Organism: Calamus simplicifolius; assembly: GCA_900491605.1. NCBI lineage: Eukaryota > Viridiplantae > Streptophyta > Magnoliopsida > Arecales > Arecaceae > Calamus > Calamus simplicifolius. Next base: position 606,636 of record UESW01004454.1, read on the forward strand.
GAGGTGAGGGAACTGTACTAGGTCCGGCCTCTGAAGGTCCAGCTGAAGATGGTCCCGCAATAGATGGATCAGGGACTGATGGTCCCGCAGTGGATGGTCCAGGGATATCTTCTACTCTGGCCTCTTCTGCTCTATCTCTCTCAGCTCTTTCCTCTCTTCCTCCTTTCATCCATACACCATTTAACTTCTTGAAGCCCATCCGATGAATAGTAGAATACTATAATAGTCAGTGTGCCTCAATTTTCTTAGGGGTTCATTCTCCATAATAGCACACCTTGGCTTCTAAAGATTAATGTCAGAATCATACCATATGGCAGTGTAGATCTTTTCTTTGTAGCAGCCTCTGCCATATATCCAATCATCATGCCAGCTAGGTTGACTGGCCTTCCAGTTATTATACAATCCATCAAAAGAATGTCTCGCTCCGAGACGTACTCAAATCTACCAATTTTCGGAAATAAAATTCTTCCACATATGTTATGTAGTAACCTGAGTTCCAGATTTAATTGATTTGCAAGGATTTCCTCAAACTCGGTTACATCCCTCCCTAACATTCTTGTCAATGCACCACTTCTATCATCATGTTGATATTCCATAATACCGATTGTGGGCATTTCCAACAAATTTCCAAGATTTCAGGTTATTGTAACTCTTGTTCCTCTTACAATACTGATTAAACCGCCTTCTCCTCTACTCAAATCATTGTAAAACTCTCTCACTAAGGCAGGATAAGTGGGGATATCTAATGAACAAATCTTTTCCCACCCCATTTCTTTAAACATCTTCCTATAGAGAAGCCCTTCCGACTCAAAGAAATCAAAGTTGACCTTTCTTCCAGTTGTAATAGTCTTACCGGCTAAATGATCAACTTTGGGTGAAGAGGGTGAAGGAGGGGAATCTTCTTGAGTGGCCGAAGAGGAGGATGGCGAGGGTTGCCTCCGAATCGTGCGTCGCCTCGTGGGAACGGACGCTCCACCGACGAAACCGCGCCTCTTAGGTGCCATTGAGAAGATTGGAAAGTTTAATCAAAGGTTTTGAGAAGATTGGGGAAGTTGGAAAGGCTTTGGAGCTTTTTGGAGGGTTTTGGGAGACGGATGGAATGATTTGGGGTCGACTCCGCCTTTTTATTTTTGACCTAGCTCGACTTAGAGTCGACTCCCAAAACTGGGTGTCGGCTCCGAACCAGAAAGTCTGTCAGCGCTCGAATTAGAGTCGGCTCTACAAAAGCCAGAGTCGGCTCTAATTGCTTAGACAGAACATCAAAAACTAAGGTGTCGACTCCACAAACTGTCAGAGTCGACTCTAACAGTTTCAGAGATAAAAAATCAAGTTTCAAGGATCTGAAACTATTCAAATTAATCATCAAATTCTAGATAAATGTTCCTTAGCAATTGGGGAAACAATGAATCAAGATCTAGATAGATTTCCTTATTGAATATCGAGATTTTTCAAGAAATTGATGAAATCTAGATAGATGTCCTTAAGAGTTTCAGAAAACTATTCCAAAGGATCACAAACTCCTAATTCTCCTCTAAGATAACAAAATCTCTCTTCACTTAAGGGTTTTGTTAATATATCTGCCAGTTGTTCTTCAGTATTCACATAATCAAGACAAATTTCATTATTGGCAACATGTTCTCTTATAAAGTGATATCTTATTTCAATATGCTTTGTTCTTGAGTGTTGAATTGGATTTTTAGTTAGATTTATTGCACTTGTATTATCACATCTTATAGGTGTCTTATCAAGTGTGATACCATAGTCTTCAAGTTGTCTCTTAATCCATAGGATTTGAGCACAGCAACTTCCAGCTGCAACATATTCTGCTTCAGCAGTAGATAATGCAACCGAATTTTGCTTTTTGCTAAACCATGAGATTAAGTTACTTCCTAAAAATTGGCATGCACCACTTGTGCTTTTTCTATCTAACTTACATCCAGCATAATCAGAATCAGAATAAGCAATCAGATTTAATGTTGAGTCTCTAGAATACCATAAACCTACATTTTTTGTTCCACTTAAGTATCTTAGTATTCTTTTAACAGCAATTAAATGTGATTCTTTAGGTTCAGACTGAAATCTAGCACATAAGCAAACAGCAAACATTATGTCTGGTCTACTTGCAGTTAAGTAAAGTAGGGATCCGATTATACCTCGATAATATTTTTGATCAACCTTCTTACCTTCTTCATCTTTGTCCAGCTTGCATGAAGGACTCATTGGTGTTCCGAGGGGTTTGATTGATTCCATACCAAACTTCTTTAGAATTTCTCTTGTGTACTTTGTTTGGTTGATAAAGATTCCCTCTTTGCTTTGTTTGATTTGGAGTCCAAGGAAGAAATTGAGTTCTCCCATCATGCTCATTTCAAATTCTCCCTGCATTAACTTAGCAAACTCTTGACATAGAAGATTGTTAGTAGCACCAAATACAATGTCATCAACATAAATTTGAACTACAAGTAAATCTTTATCTTTTCTTTTCAAAAATAATGTTTTATCAACATTTCCTCTTGTAAAATCATTTTCAATCAAAAATTTACTTAGTCTATCATACCAAGCTCTAGGTGCTTGTTTCAAACCATATAAAGCTTTGTGCAATTTAAAAACGTGATTTGGAAATTCATGATCTTCAAATCCCGGTGGTTGTTCAACAAATACTTCTTCATTTATTAATCCATTTAAAAATGCACTTTTGACATCCATTTGAAATAAATTAATGTTCATGTGACATGCAAATGCTAGTAATAGCCTAATGGCTTCTAATCTAGCTACAGGTGCAAAGGTTTCATCAAAATCAATACCTTCTTCTTGATTATATCCTTTTGCAACTAATCTAGCTTTGTTTCTAATTACTATGCCATTTTCATCTAGTTTATTTCTAAAAACCCATTTTGATCCTATAACAGAATGATCTTTAGGTCTTTCACTAATGTCCATACATTATTTCTAGTGAATTGGTTTAATTCTTCTTGCATAGCTAGCATCCAATTATTATCTTTTTCAGCTTCTTCAATGGTTTTAGGTTCAATTTGAGAAACAAATGCAAGGTGATTACTAATATTTCTCATAGATGATCTAGTTCTTATTCCTTGAGATGGATCACCTATAATCAATTCCTTGGGATGACTATAAGCGTATCTCCAATCTCTTGGTAGATCTATATCATTATGATTAGTATTAATATCATCAGCATTAGGCGAATCATTATCTTTAACTTCTTGTTCATGATCTGAAGATACATCAATATTAAGTTTTTCAAGATTGTTTTTGAGAATGTTTGTATCTTCCTCATCATCAATCCTTTTGGAACTTGATGTTAAAGATTCATCAAAAATTACATGAATAGATTCTTCAACAATTAGGCTTCCTTTATTGAACACTCTATATGCTTTACTAGTTGTTGAATAACCTAAGAATATTCCTTCATCAGATTTTGCATCAAATTTACCTAAGTTGCTTTTACCATTATTATGAATAAAACATTTACAACCAAATGCATGAAAATATTTAATGTTGGGTTTTCTATCATGCCATAATTCGTAAGGTGTTTTCTTTAAAATAGGTCTTATTAAGGCTCTATTTAGGATGTAACATGCTGTGTTAATAGCTTCCGCCCAAAAGTATTTCGGGAGTTTACTTTCACATAGCATGGTACGGGCCATGTCTTCTAGAGTCCTATTTTTTCTTTCAACTACTCCATTTTGTTGTGGGGTCCTAGGTGCAGAAAAATTATGATTAATACCATTTTCATTGCAAAAACTTTCAAATAAGTGATTTTCAAATTCAGTTCCATGATCACTTCTTAGAGACACTATGGTAGTGTTTTTCTCATTTGTTACTTTCTTGAAGAATTTCATGAATATCGAGAAAGTCTCATCTTTGTGAGCTAAAAATATTACCCAAGTGAATCTAGAGTAATCATCTACTATCACAAGACCATATTTCTTTCCTCCTAGACTTGTGGTTCTAGTTGGTCCAAAAAGGTCCATGTGAAGTAGCTCTAATGGCCTAGAAGTTGAAACAATATTTTTAGATTTAAAAGAACTTCTTGTTTGTTTTCCAAACTGACATGCATCACATATTTTGTTATTTTCAAAATCTAATTTAGGTAGACCTTTTACTAAATCCATTCTAATTAGTTTTGAAATCAGGTGTGTGCTTGCGTGACCTAATCTTCGATGCCACAACCAACCAATCTCATTCATATTAGCATTATTAGCAACTAAGCAATGATTATTAGTAGACAAATTGTCTAAGTCTATCAAGTATACATTGCCATTTCTATTTCAATAAAAATAATGCTATTATCAATGTTATTAGCTACTGTGCATACAGAAGATTCAAATGATACATTAAAACCTTTGTCACATAATTGGCTTATACTAATTAAGTTATGCTTTAAACCATCAACATAAAGTACGTTCTCAATATATGTGGAGGGAGTTATTTGAATGTTACCAAACCCCAAGATTTGGCCTTTGCCATTGTCACCAAATGTAACAACTCCTCCTCTCTTTTCTTCAAGGTGATGAATTCTTCTTTGTCACCCGTCATATGTCTTGAGCAGCCACTATCAAGATACCACTTTCTCTTTGATCTCTTGGCCACAAGACATTCCTGCAATGAAATCAGACTTTATGTTTAGGTACCCAAGCTTTCTTGGGTCCTTCATGGTTAGTAGCAACAAATATTGTTCCTTTCGGAACCCATATTTTTTTCCTTTAACATTTAAGTTTTTATTAGGTTTCAGAATTTTACATTCATAAGATTTATGTCCTATTTGATTACATTTAAAGCATGTAAAATTACTTTGGCCAGCACGCACAAAAATATTTTTCAGTGATTTTTATTTTCTTAAAGTGTTATACCCTAATCCGGCTTTATCAAAAACTGCTTTTTGACTATTTAATAACATGTCTAATTTAGTTGAGCTTAAGGTAAACTTATCAACTATGTTCTTATGTTTTTCAACCTCTTTCCTTAGTTTATCATTTTCATTTGAAATTAGTTCTTTTTCTTTTACTAAAATCTCATTTTCAGATTTAAATTTCTCAACTTCATTATTAAGATTTTCCTTTTCTTTAATAAAAGTTAAATTTTTATTTTTCAAAATCTTGTATTTCTTTTTCAAAACCTTGAAATCGCTAACAAGTTCATTAAAAGCATCAAAAAGTTCATCAAAAGCAAATTCATCGCAAGGGTTATCGGAACTTACCTCATCGTTGTTGTCCGCCATAAAACATACGTTTGCGACTTCCTTTTGTTCTTCTTCTTCGGAAGAAGATTCCTCGCTGTCACTCCAAGTCGCCACATAAGCCTTCTTTTTCTTTTTGTAGGCTTTCTTCAGTTTAGGACATTCATTCCTAAAGTGCCCCGGTTTATTACACTCATAACAAGTCAAGGGGTCTTTCTCTTTTTCTTTGTCCTTGTCCTTGTTTTTATCCTTTTCTCCTTCCCACTTAGCTCCAAATTTTTTCTTGTGGAAGGGTTTCTTTCTCCTCATGAATCTTTTAAACTTTTTGGCTAAGAGAGCAGTCTCTTCATCATCATCATCATCATCATCATCGCTGCTGCTCTCTTCTTCTTTTGCAGCTTTGAGGGCAATCATTTTCTTTTTCTTTGTGTCCTCCTCTACATGCTGCCTCATAGTCAGCTCATGGGTCATAAGAGATCCTAGAAGCTCCTCTAAGGGTAAAGTATTGAGGTCCTTAGCTTCTTGGATTGCTGTCATTTTTGCTTCCCATGATCTTGGTAATGACCTAAGAATTTTTCGAACAAGTTCAGAGTTAGTATATGTCTTACCAAGACTTTTCAAACTATTAACAATATGTAAATCTTGTGTACATGCATGCAATGGTTTCAAATTGTTCCATGCTAAATAATTCATATTTATGAACAAGAATATTAATTTTAGATTCTTTTACTTGATTGGTACCCTCATGGGTAACCACTAATCTATCCCAAATCTCCTTTGCGGAATTACATGTGGAGATTCTATTAAACTCATTAGCATCTAAGGAGCAATATAAGACATTCATGGCTTTAGCGTTAAGCTGTGCCATTTTCCTATCATTATCATTCCAGTCCCTTTCGGGCTTAGGAACAATAGTGCCATCTATAACATGTGTGGGTGTACTAGGTCCATTGATTATAACACCCCATAGCTCATAATCAGAAGCTTGAATGAATATCCTCATTCTAGCTTTCCAATATGAATAATTTGAACCATTAAACAGTGGAGGTCTATTCGTAGAATGACCTTCAGCAAATGATCCAACTTGTGTTGCCATTTGGAACTTTAGCTCTTGATCGTGTGATCAAAATCTAATGAGCACTAGCTCTGATACCAATTGTTGGCCCAGATGACAACCCAAGAGGGGGGGGGGTGAATTGGGTTCTTTTAGAAAATTAGCCTTTTAAAATAGTTTACTTAAGATGAATGAAGGCAATAGCAATGTAAATATAAAGTGCAGTGAATAAGACAGTGATAGAGATAGAGTCAATGTAAGCACGGCAAACACAAAGAGTTTATAGTGGTTCGGTGTATCCAACACCTACGTCCACTCCCAAGATTCACTTGGGTTCACACTATAATCAACCTGATTACAGCCGAGTTGTTTTATAAGCTCACAACTCAAACTTATTGTTTTCCCGGGCGCACAATGAACCCAGCTGGTTTTCAAGGGCTCACCAGCACAAAAACCCTAACACAAGCTTAACCAAGCTTGAACCGAGGTAAGACTACCTCCACTAGTTCAATCCCCCAGATTGAACTAGATACAAACAAATGAGATATTGTTTTTCAATTACAAAGCTCCTTAATGAGCAGATAATCAAATATAAGAATAACAAGGTTTAGAAAAGCCTGATTTGTAGATGGTTGGCTTTTGAGTTTTTCTTCTTTTCTTCTTCTCCTTGCTGGGTTGAATCAAGCCTCAACTCTGATTCTTCACAGTTGAAGCAGTTGAGAAGGGTTGAAAAGCAAGAAATGAATCCTCTTTCTCCAAGTTGAGAAATCCACCAAAACTTTGATTTGAATGCCTTAGATTCCTCTTGAGCTTTTTGGAGTGGAGTGGATTTGAGCTAGAAGGTTTTCCTCTTGAGATTCAGGCTCTCTCTTTTTTGGATTTTTGAAATGGGATTTCTCTATTTCCGAATTTCCTCTTTGTTTTTCCATTTTTTTCTCTTCTCTTTTGAATGATAGTCTTCCCTTTTTATAGATTTCTTTCAAACCATTTTTGGCAGAAAACTATCCGTTGGAGTGTACCTTGTAACAAAATATATCCGTTAGAAATAAGGTAAAATAGAAATATTACCGTTAGAGCTGATCTGGCAATTTGATTTTTCGTTCTAGGTGGGTTGGAGTCGACTCTAACTTTTCTGGAGTCGGCTCTAACTCGAAGCACTTTAAAACGTTATTTCTGGAGTCGTCTCTGACTTTTCTGGGGTCGACAAGAAACTTTTCTGGAGTCGACTCTAACTTACCCGGAGTCGACTCTAGGTCGGGGCCAGAAAAATCGACGTTCTATTTCTTCTGTGAGAGTCGGCTCTAACAGTCTCGGAGTCAAGTCTAACTTCCGTGCCAGATCCGGAGTCGGCTCTGTGATTCTCGGAGTCGACTCTAATGTCTGCAATCTTACCTAGACATTAGATTCGATCCAGAACACGATGTAACTCCTGATTTTGATCATTCAATAGACTTATAATCTGAAACACTTAATCAAAATTATTAGAGCCTCCATTAGTTATACTCAAATAGTTTTGTTAATCATCAAAATCATCAATTGGGCCAACATAGCCGGGCTCTTAGTCCTTGAAGAATGATGCGGTTGGTCACCTCGGCTGCTCCGTTGGTCTGAGGATGCCCTACAGAGGTGAACCGCTGATGGATGCCGAGCTCGGTGCAGAATCCTCGAAAGGGTGCGTTATCGAACTGCCGGTCGTTATCGGTGACCAGAGTATGCAGCAGCCCGAACCGGCATATTATAGACTTCCAGAAGAAAGCCCTCACCTTGCCCTCGGTGATCTTGGCAAGCGCTTCAACCTCGATCCATTTGGTGAAGTGGTCGATAGCCACCAGTAGAAACTTACGCTGGCCGGAGGTAGGAGGGAATGGCCCCAAGATGTTCATCCCCTACTAGGCGAAGGGCCAAGGTGCTGCCAGAGGGGTTAGCTGAGAAGTCGGCTGCCACTGGATGTTGGCATGGCGCTGGCAGCTATCACACTTCTTGACAACCTCGGCCGCGTCCTCCCTCATGGTCAGCCAATAATACCCCTATCGCAGGGCCTTGTACACCAGGGCTCTGCCTCCTAGATGATTCCTGCATATGCCTTCATGGATTTCTCGTAAGATATAGTCAGCTTCAGTAGGCCCGACGCACTTGAGGACCGGGTATGAGAATGATCTTCGGTAAAGCTTCCCATCCACCATCAGGAACTTCGGGGCCTGTCGCCTGAGCAGTCTGGCCTCGGCCGAGTCTTCAAGGAGGGTGCCGTCAGTGAGATACCGGATATAAGCATCCATCCAGGAAGGCTCCTGCTCGACCGGCATTGCCTCCTCCACTGTCGCTTCAATGCTCGGGACTTGCAGGTGCTCCACGTACGTCCTTCCCAAGGTCCCATCGGCCGAAGTGGCCAAGCGGGACAACGCATCAGCCCTGGCATTTTCTATCCGGGGAATGTAGCTGATGTGGAAATATGCAAATCGAGAGGCTTGAGACTGCACTTTGCTCAGGTAGCGGGACATGGTCAGGTCTCTAGCCTCGTACTCCCCAGTGACCTACCCGAAGACAAGCTGGGAGTCCATGAAGGTCCTCAGACACTCCGCATCGAGCTCCTCGGCTAGCTTCATCCCTGCCAGCAAGGCTTCATATTCTGCTTGGTTGTTGGTGGCTAAAACAAAAATCGGAGGGCATACTCTACCACCTTCCCCTCGGGACTCGCAAGAATAAGTCCAGCTCCACTCCCTTGAGAATTTACCGCTCCATCTACATGAAGGATCCAGTCTTCTTTCTCCACCCCCTCTGCCATAGGGGACTCCATGTGCGCCTCCGAGTGCAACTCCTCCGGACGCTCCTCTACCCAAGTGCATTTGACCAGAAAGTCGGCTAACACCTGGGACTTCATTGCAGGCCTTGGCCAAATGGATAAATCAAACTCCCCCAACTTGATGGCTGATTTGGCCAGCCGATCGGAAGTGTCAGGACGGGATAGAATAGTCCGAAGTGGTTGGTCCGTGAACACTATGATTGGATGAGCTTGGAAGTAGGGTCGGAAGTGCTGCGCTGAGACCACCAAGGTGAAGATGATCTTCTCAGTCTTAGAGTATCTCGTCTCAGTGCCGTGAAGCACTTTACTAGTGTAGTAGACCGGTTTCTGCATCCCGTCGGCATCCATGCGGACAAGCACAGAGCTGACAGCCTCGGGGGAAGCTGCTAGATACAAAAAGAGTTCCTTCCTGCTCCTCGGCTTAGACATCAGTAGAGGAGTAGATAGAAATTTCTTCAGCTCCTCGAAAGCTTCCTGATACTCCTTCGTCCACTCAAAGCTGTTGACCTTGCGCAACGCCTTAAAGAAGGATAGACACCGCTCTGCCGACCTTGACATGAAGCGGCTCAGGGCTGCCACCCTTCCGGTCAGATGCTACACCTCCCTCTTATTAACTGGGGGCCTCATATCCAAAATGGCTCAGATTTTGTCTAGGTTGGCTTCAATTCCTCGCTGTGTCACCATGAAGCCTAGGAACTTGCCCGTAGCAACTCCAAAGGTGCACTTGCGGGGGTTTATCCTCATTTGGTACCGGTGCAGGTTGGCGAAGGTTTCCGCAAGGTCGGCAACATGGTCCGTAGCGTGGGTGCTCTTGGTTAGCATATCGTCCACATGCACCTTCATGTTGCACCCGATCTAGTCCTCGAAGACCTTGTTCATCAACCTCTGGTAGGTAGCCCCTGCATTCTTCAACCCGAACGGCATCACCTTGTAGCAGTATATCCCCTTCTCTATGACAAAGGAGGTCACCTCTTCATCAGCCGGGTTCATCCTGATTTGGTTGTACCCCAAGAATGCATCCATGAAGCTGAGGGTCTCGTGGCCGGACGTAGCATATACTAGTTGATCGATCCGAAGCAGCGGGAAGCTGTCCTTGGGGCACGCCTTGTTGAGGTCGGTGAAGTCCACACACATCCTTCAACTCCCACTAGCCTTGCGGACCATTACAACATTCACCAGCCAATCGGGGTAATGCACCTCGCAATTGTGTCCGGCCATCGTCAACTTGCGCACCTCTTCGTCTATGGCCTTCTGTCTGTCTGGAGCAAAGCTCCTCTTCTTCTGCCATTCTGCACGCTCAAGACACCTCTCTTTCACTCACTCACACTCTCTGAAAAACTCCATTAGAGCTCAGATATAGCTCCTGGCATGCCCCTAGAGAAACTCTTCCTCGGGGATCCTTCTCCTCATTTGTCTGCTTGCTGTGAATCTCCACTGACTTGGGCATCGGAGGGTCTTCCACAGAGGGCACCCCCCAAACCACCCTATGCTCGAGGACTATTTTGCAGGTCCCAGCCAGGAGTCGAGCCCGGATTTGAAGCCCTAATAGCACCCGAGTCGAGAATGGATTTCCGCGGCAACAGATTGGCGCTAGAGAAAGGGCCCCAAGTCCCGTAAACTTGTATTCTAGGAGACAAGGATCCAGATCGGAAGAAAAATCCTTTAATGGCCAACCGAAAGAGAGCCGCCTCTGAGGCTCAGGGCCAGGCTGCATCTCAGAGGCCTGATCCAACTAACGGTGAGGAGCCCTCGCTACCGCCACCAGCTGAAACCCCTTCACCGTTGACTCTGACGGTAACCCTGGACCAGTTTGTCGCTCTAGTTCAGTAGGTCCAGGACCTGACTCAACTCGTTCAAGGAACTCAAAGGGTTCCCCACCTGGCGGCTCCTGTTCCGCCACTTCATGAAGAGGAGGCCGCCCCCATTCCTCCAGTAACTCTTCCCTCTAATCCGCTCGGGGCAGCGGATTGATTGCCTTCACCGACCTGCAGGGGCGAAGCCAATGCCCCACCAGGCCAAAGGAGGGAGCCCACTCAGATCCCGTCGAGCTCGCTCCCACTCTCCGGTGTCCTTCCAAGATTCGACACCGCTGCCGCCATCCTATCGCCTGATCCCTCTTATCATTCTGGATGAGGAAATCAGGCAGAAGATGCAGGAGATGCGATGGGAATGGCGTCAGGAGTTAGACGCCGTCAGGCAGGCTCCTCCATCCCAGTTGAAGATGGATCAGGGCATCCCCTTCACCGAGAGGATCATGAGGGAAGTGATTCCCCCTCATGTCAAGCTCCCTACCATTGAGCCCTACCATGGATCTACTGATCCCGATGATCACCTCTGCAGCTTCAAGTCCATCATAATGTTCCATGGAGCGTCAGATGCGATCCTATGCCGTGCTTTCCCCTATACCCTTAGAGGGTCTGCTCGAACCTGGTTCAACAGTCTGAAGCCAGGTTCTATTGATTCTTTTAACAAGTTGAGTTGTCTGTTTATCAACCAATTTGTCAGCAGCCGTCGTCACCGGCAAAGATCTGATTCCCTCTCGGAAGTTAAGCAGAGAGAGAGAATCCCTGAAGAACTACCTTGGCCGTTTCAACACGGCCCTGCTAGAAGTTGACCACCTCAATCATGAGGTGGCCATGTCCGCCTTGGCCAGAGGGGTATCAAAGGTGAGAGACTTTTATTTGGCCCTAGAGGTCAACTACCCTAAGAGCCTTTCGAACATGATGTCTCTGGTGGACAAGTACGCCAGAGTTGAGGAGTCAAGAAGGTCGGCTCGATCCGAGCAGCAGAAGAAGAAGGAGGTAAAAAACCCCGACAAGCATCGAGCCTACCACCGCGCAAGCCCACCTCGTCGCCATGGAGCCCCTTCACCACGAGACCATACCCGGAGCCCAACTTGAAGGTTCGACCGCTATACCCCTCTCACTGCGCCGAGGGAGCAGATTCTGATGGAGATCGATCGCCAGATTCCTCGGCCTCCTCCCCTCCGAGGTAATGGGGTCCGGAGGGACATGACCAAGTACTACCGCTTCCACCGAGACCATGGGCATAATACCAAAGAATGTTGGCAGCTCTGGAATGAAATCGAGCATCTAATTGGCAGGGCAGATTAGACCGATTCAGAGGGCCACCTGAGCCAACGAATGAGGGAGGTCGTCAACCTGAACCTCGCCAGCTTCCTCCGCTGAATCCCTCAGTCATTGGCCATGTCAACATGATAGCGGTGATCGACTCTCCATCGTCTGGGCCGAGTGAGGAAGAAAATCTGTCGAAGAAGGCTCGAGTCGACGAGCTTGCTTTCTCTGATGAAGACCTGTGGGAGATACAGTACCCCCACGATGATGCTCTGGTTGTATCTTTGAATATGAACAACTATGATGTACACTGCATTTTAATTGATAGCATAAGCTCTATTAATGTTTTGTACTTCGATGCCTTTGTGAGACTGAAACTCCATGTGGAAAACCTCCGAGCTGTGGAATCCACCCTAGTGGGTTTCACGGGTGACTCTATAATCCCCGAGGGAGTCATTACTCTGACAGTCCAAGCTGGTACCTGGCCTAGCGCAGCTACCATGCTCATGAATTTCCTTGTGACTAAGCTGCCGTCCCCTTAAAATGCCATCCTCAGCAGGCCGGGACAGATATCCCTCAAGGCCATCATTTCTATTCCCCATCTTGCCATAAAATTCCCACTGAATGGGGAGTAGGGGTTGTTCGGGGTAGCCAGATTATTGCTCGGCATTGCTTTGTCGCCGACTTGCAATCCAGGAAGCCCAAGGTGGATGGACTAGATGCTCGTGAAGACTTCGCTGAGCAGCGAGAAGAACCAGCCGAGGAACTGGAGGAGGTACTGCTAGATGAAGCTCGGCCCGACCGAACCATAAAGATCGAGTCACAGCTAAAGAAAAGCTTCGACAAGACTTAATCAATTTCCTTCGAGAGAATGCCGATGTGTTCGCCTAGTCTGCCTCAGATATGCCAGGGATTAGTCCAGATGTCTTAGTCCATCACCTCAGCATGGACGAGACGTTTTGATCAGTCAAACAGAAGAAAAGAAGCTTTGCCCTCAAGCATCAGAAAGCTATCGAGGAAGAAGTGGACAAGCTCATCAAAGCCAACTTTATCCGGGAGGTCAATTACCTCGACTGGTTGGCAAATGTTGTCATGGTGAAAAAGTCAAATGGCAAGTGAAGGATCTGCATCGACTTCACCGACCTCAATAAAGCTTGCCCGAAGGATAGTTTTCCTCTCCCTCGGATTGACCAACTCGTAGATGCAACATCGGGCCATCAGATGCTGACTTTCATGGATGCCTACTCAGGGTACAACCAAATCCGAATGATGCCCGAAGATGAGGAAAAGACACCTTCATCACTGATCGAGGTATCTATTGCTACCGAGTTATGCCTTTTGGTCTGAAAAATGCAGGTGCCACCTACCAAAGGCTAGTTAACAAAATCTTCAAGGAGCAAATCGGTCGGAACATGGAGGTCTATGTTGATGATATGCTGGTGAAGAGCAAGGAGACGCCCCACCATGTGGAGGACCTTGCGGAAAGCTTCGCAACGCTTTGGAAGTACCAGATGAAGCTCAATCCAACCAAATGTGCCTTCGGAGTTAATTCTGGCAAGTTCCTGGGCTTCATGGTTTCATAGCGGGGAATTGAAGCGAACCCCCAAAAGATCCAAGCCCTGCAACAAATGATCCCTCCGGTGTCGATCAAGGAAGTGCAGTGTCTCACTGGGAGGATAGCGGCCCTCAGCCGCTTCATTGCTCGATCGGCCGAGAAATGCCTCCCCTTCTTCAAAGCCCTCCGATCGGCGAAGAATTTCCAATGGACCTCGGATTGCCAGAAGTCCTTCGAAGATCTTAAAAGATACCTCGGATCACCACCCCTCTTAGCAGTCCGAAGCAAGGAGAAACGCTGAGTTTGTTTTGGTGGTTTCTGAGAGTGCCGTCGGCTCAGTGCTGGTCAGGGAGGATAACAAGGTTCAAGGCCAATCTATTATGTTAGCAAATTGCTCAGGGATGCCGAGACAAGGTATACCGGGTCGAGAAGGTGGTCTTGGCCCTGGTGATATCAGTTCAGAAGCTGCAGCCATATTTCCAGGCGCATACCGTGGTGGTTCTGACCAACCAACCTATCAGATCTATCATCCATCGCCCGGAGACATCGGAAAGGATGACCAAGTGGGCTATGGAGCTGAGCAAGCACGACATTCAATATTATCCTTGTCCCGCCATTAAAGCCCAAGTCCTGGCAGATTTCCTCCTGGAGTGTACCATACTTGAGGATGGCTCTACCTCAGGTTCCCCTGAGCAACCGAAGCTCAACGCTCCATGGTTACTTCATGCCGATGGATCCTCCAGTGCGAGCGGCATTGGCGCGGGTCTTGTCATCACTAGTCCAGAAGGAGCAACGTTTGTACGACATCCGCTTCTCCTTCCTAACTTTCAACAATGAAGCAGAATACGAGGCCCTAATTACTGGACTCCGCATCGCTCGGGAGCTCAAAGTCAAGAAGCTAAACGCTTACACTGACTCCCAACTAGTGGTAGGCCAAGTACAGGAGAATTCGAAGCCCAAGAGCTGAATATGGTTCAGTATTTGCAAAAGGTGCATGATTTGTTATCCCACCTCACTGAATTTGAAATTATTCAGATACCAAGGGCAGAAAATGCACGCGCCGACCTCTTATCTCACATAACGACTGCGGACTCAATGGACCTTGAGCGAAAATTTCATTTGGAGGTCCTGGAGAAATCCAGTATCGTTGATTCTGATCAGATGATGCAAGTCGACACCGAACCATCTTGGGCAGATCCCATATATAAGTATCTCAAAGAAGGGCTACTACCTGCCAACCAGAAAGAGGCAAGGAAACTGAAGATGCAATCCTCCTATTATGTCTTGGTTGATGATCGGCTATATAAATGATCATTCTCTATGCCTCTGCTTAAATGCCTCCGACCATCAGAGGCTGAT
The DNA here is from genome assembly GCA_900491605.1 of Calamus simplicifolius. NCBI lineage: Eukaryota > Viridiplantae > Streptophyta > Magnoliopsida > Arecales > Arecaceae > Calamus > Calamus simplicifolius. The sequence goes on from UESW01004454.1 coordinate 621,672, forward strand.
TATGCTCTTCAGGAGGTTCATGAAGGCATATACGGCAACCACCTCGGCGGCAGAGCTTTGTGCCATAAAATACTCCGCCAAGGATACTATTGGCCGACTATGCAGAAAGATGCCAATGACCTTGTCCGAGCCTGCGATTCATGTCAATGACATTCTAACATCCAAAGACTCCCTTCTACTCACCTGATTGCTATATCATCCCCTGGCCCTTCGCCAAGTGGGGAATGGATATCCTCAGTCCTTTTTCCCTTGCAACGGGACAAAGAAAGTTCTTGTTTGTTGCGATTGATTACTTCACCAGATGGGTTGAAGCCGAAGCAGTCGCCCAGATCACCGAGGCTCGGGCTAAAGATTTCATATGGAGGTCCATTATTTGTCGTTTCGGTCTTCTCCACACAATCATCACCGATAATGGAAGCAATTTGATAATCCCAAGTTCCGAAAATTCTGCGAGGATCATGGCATCATTCATCGCCTCACATCGGTGGGACATCCCCAAGCTAATGGAGAAGCCGAGGTAACCAACCGAACTCTCTTGCAGGGAATCAAGGCTTGTCTTAATCAAGCACGAGGCAAGTGGGCGGAAGAGCTCCACCACGTGCTATGGGCTTACCGAATCACCGAGAGGACGCCCATAGGCCAAACTCCTTTCAAAATGACCTTCGGCACGGAAGCTGTTATTCCTGTGGAGGTTGAGCTCCCTTCCCCTCGCGTAGAGGGTTATTCGGAGGAGTCTAATGATGAGCAACTCCGCACCAACCTCGACCTACTAGAGAAAATCATAGAAAAAGAGTGGATCAGGGTAGCTGCCTACCAGTAGAGAGTGGCTCGCTATCATGCCTCTAGAGTCAAGGGAAAATCTTTCTCGCCCGGCGATCTTGTCTTTCGAAAGGCATCTGTTTCAAAGCAACCAAAGCAAGGAAAGTTATCCCCTAATTGGGAGGGTCCCTATCAAATCGCGGAAGTAATCAGACCCGATGCCTATAAGCTCCAAGATCTAAATAGGAAACTTATTCCCGGACATAAAACTTGGACAATCTCCGCGTCTATCATCAGTAAGACACACCCTCCCCAACTTACTCTGCCTACTGAATTAAATTTTTAAAAATTGCAAAAACTTCTGTCTTTATTGCTTTCTTTGATAGTTACAATGAGAAGCAGGTTTACAAATCCTCGGCTGGGCCGAGCGATCTTCGTACCTTGGCAGCGCCAAGTAAAACATATCCCAGATGGGCTGGGAGGACTCCGTACCTTGGCCGCGCCAAGTAAAATATATCCAAGCTGGGCTGGAGGACTCCGTACCTTGGCCGCGCCAAGTAAAACATATCCCAGCTGGGCGGAGGACTCCGTACCTTGGCCGCGCCAAGTAAAACATATCCCAGCTGGGCTAATGGCAGCGCCAAGTAAAATATAATCTCAGCTGGGCGAGCGACTTTGTACCTTGGCCGCGCCAAGTAAAATATAATCTTGAAGCCTCGGCAACAACTGAGTGATATGTTATTTGAAGGCTCGGCAACAACCGAGTAATATTATCGAGAGAAACCTCGACAACAACCAAGTGATATTCCGAAGCCTCGGCTACAACCGAGTGATAATTGAAGGCTCGGCAACAACCGAGTGATATTGGAAGGCTCGGCAACAACCGAGTAACCTTGGCAACAACCGAGTGATATATATTCAGCAACACCGAGTGATGCATTATTGAAGGCTCGACAACACCGAGTGATATGTTATTTGAAGCTCGGCAACACCGAGTGATTATTATTTGAAGGCTCGGCAACACCGAGTGACTCTGAAGGCTCAGCAACACCGAGTGATGCATTATCTGAAGGCTTGGCAACACCGAGTGATGCATTATTGAAGGCTTATGTTATCTGAAGGCTCGGCAACATCGAGTGATGCATTATCTGAAGGCTCGGCAACATGAGTGACATGTTATCTGAAGGCTCGGCAACACCGAGTGATATGTTATCTGAAGGCTCGGCAACACCGAGTGACGTATATATAAAGCCTCGGCCTATCCAAGTAATTTCTCAAACACTCTGACGCGACTGAGACATCCAGTTATGCTTCGGCAGAGGTTAGTAACTTTTCTTCACTTACCGGTAGGATTATGCAAGTTATTTCTTTTCAAAGAAATACACACTTCATCCCTCAAATAGGGCCATGCATATTACATAAGCTCACACGGCCACCAGGCCTTTCTCCAGCCCAAAACAGAGATAAACACATCCTTCACAGAGGACCGAGTGACATGTTCACCAAATAAAGTAGCTAAACATTGCTACTTGGAAACAAATCGAAATAGCATAAAGCGAGAGCGACAACTCTCAACACAAACGCATCTAAAAAGAAACAGATGTAACTAGAAAGAGTAAAAAACTTTCTTTATTGATGAAAAGATTACAACCTCTTGAGAGGCATTACAAGTGCGTCAAAGCACAGGAAATACAAATAAAAAGGAAGCTTCGAGCAGCTTCGGTCAATGACGATGCCTTTACATCTGACCCCAGAAATCAGAGAAACGAGACAAGCTCCATTGAGCCACTGGTTAGTCCCAAAGAACAAAGTAAGCCATCCACGAATCCCCTGGATGAACACGTGAAGGGATCATAACCATGTCAAGGAACCCATGGATGCTTATGTCAATGAAGGAAACACCCCAAGCGGATGCTGGTCTGCTAGCCACTGACCCAAGCAATAGATGGGGAACCAGCAGACCAACACACTGCTCTCCTCCCCTTTCACATGAAAGAGATTCCTCAGTCAGAATTCAAGCCAGAGGGAGGAGGCAAAGCCCATGTTAACCATGGGGGATACGTATGCCTTGCATTTCCGTGGTCCCCATGGCAAGTGACAAAGGACACACAGGAAGTGCATACATGCGCTCCCCATATGACCTCTGTGGGCCTCCCGTGCGCTCTCCATATGACCTCCGGAAACTCCTCTCTTGAGGACTGCCTGCTCTTCAGCAGCTTCTCCATCACCCCAGCTATCCTGGGACGAACCAACCTTCAAAGGGAAGGATCGGACTCTCCGCTCTCAACTTCAATGAAACAGACGCCATGGAAATTTTACAACTTACAGAAAAAAAAGTCCTTGGGAGATAACCTAACACGGCCCGCTCCTCCCATTTTATAGGCAAACGGATAGGAGCGGCTATTAAAGCAGAAAGCCCAGGATTCAAACACCCTGGCCACACTGCCGTGGCATCACAGGATGAAAAGAGTGCCTTTCAATGCGTGCCAAACGCATTTCCCAGGCCATGACGCACGGCAAAAGATTTCCCTCTGATCTCGAATCAAGAGTCTTAAATGCAGGAGATCGTTCGCCGTTCCTTGAGATACAGTTAGGTCTGGGAAATCACCCTATGAAAATGACGCCCTACAATGGCGAACGAATGCTTATATCATACGTTAAAAAGACCCGTGTGGGCCGTGTTAGGCCATCTCCTAAGGCTTTCTTTTCTGTAAGTCGTAAGAGTTTCCATTTTTATAGGCAAACGGATCGGGAGTGGATATTAAAGCAGAAAGACCCGGGATTCAAAGCGCCCTGGCCACACCGCCACGTGGCATTTTTAGGATGAAAAGGGCGCCTTTCAAAGCGCGCCAAATGCATTTCTCAGACCATGACGCAAGGAAAAAGATTTCCCTCTGATCATGAATCAAGAGCCTTAAATGCAGGAAATCGTCCGCCGGTTCTTGAGATACAGGCGGGCCTAGGAAATCGCCCGATGAAAACGATGCCCTCCAATGGCGAACGAATGCTTATATCATACGTTAAAAAGACCCACGTTGGAAAAGACCGATGGGATAAATGACTTAGACAAGTAACAAGGCATCCCTCTATAGGTTGAAAAGCCATTTTATCTATCTCGGCAAAAAGAAGGCCAACTCGCCTTGGAAAAGACAAGGCACTGGCAGAGTAATAAAAAAGGCGCAGAAGTCAAGTACTCCTCAATAAAGGCACATCGATATCCCCTGCTCCGGCCCAACCGCCCGTTATATCTTGGCATAAACCGAGACATCGCCTTGTGCTTCAACTCAAAGCCAAGATTGCCTCCATACTTCGGAATAAACCGAGGTATCTTCTTTCGATTCAGTACAACTGAACGATATCTTATGCCTCGGTCCGAGCCGAGATATCTACCCTTGCCCCAACTAAAACAGGGACGCAATACCCTAGTCTCACCAGGATCTCCAAAGATGTCTCAAGGAATGTCTCGTTCGTGTATCTGACATAACGAGAACGAACATTTCAAGGGTAGCACCAAATACAAAGGTTGCTGAAAGTTTCTATTTCATTCATTGGAAAGGGAATACATGAGCCCTCACAGGGGCTTATCATCTTCTTCAGGCACTGCTGAGCTCCCCCCATGCAGAGCTAACTCGGCAATCTATCGCTGGAGGGATGCTACTTGCCCCTCCAGCCGACTGTTGGTCCAACGAAGGAGCTCATTCTCTCTCATGGAAACAGCCAGGTATTGCTTGGCCGCCCTCTGGAGTCGCTCACGGTCTGCAAACAGTGACGCTAAGACCTCCCCATCGACGGTCACTGTAGTGCAGCTCCTATGGGGCCCTCCATGGCCATTAAATCGCTGCTTGACATTTCAGTCGATCGCCCCTCGCCTCCGAAATCCATCTCAGTATCCAAAATCTCAGGAGATCAGCTGAAAAGACAATTAACGATGGCATTCCCCCATCCATTTTTAAACTACCTTTGGCGAGTATCCCGATCGCCCGGGCCATCAATTTCAACACTATCACCGTGAAACATGCCACGTGTCACTGCCTCAGTAGGTGCTCACGGGAAACGAAGAGTTCCGCCCCCTCGTCGAAGAGATTCATTAATCACATTACGGCGCTCGGGATGCGCCCCCTTTCTCGGGACCAAGCTCCCTCCGCTCGGATCATGTCACCTGGAGCCATATTCCCTACGCCCGAACCTATGATTCGGACTGGGGAACCTCGGCACAAGACACCTTTTCTTCACTCGGATAAATCGTTTACTTTACCTCGACCCTAGCGAGCTATCCTATACTTCGGCAGGACAAATTTCCTTACCCGCTCCGAGTGGGACCAGAACTATATTCCTTGGCAGCGCCGGACCATTTTATGCCTCGGCCAAGCATGCCAATTTTTACTTCGGACAAACCAAGCTATCCTTATACCTCGGCCTCGACCGAGTCGTTTACTTAAATCTGAACCAAACCGACCTAAGATAGCGAATGAATCATAATTCGTTCACAGTCAGAAGAAAACTTGAGATAAAAAGATCATCCAAAAAAGGCGATCAAGTGAAGGCGAAAGACCCATTCATCAAAATTTCAACCAGATCATAAATCTGAGAAGCGAAAATACATAAGTGACCCTTAAGAATTGGGGTTGGGTCGGTCCCGATAGCCTCCTCAGCAACATTCAGGGGGGATTGGCTTGTTTCGCCCACTTCAAATATCATTGCTTCCTCGGTGGCAAGCTGAGAGTGTCCTTCGGGAGCCGCGGTCTCACTAGAACCCAGAATGACGTCAAGATCGACGTCTGAAATATCTTTATACTCAGCTTCTTCAGCCCCCGGGGTATAGGCCTCAAAAGGTTTGACATCCAAAAAGGATAAATCCCACTCGGGATGCCCGAGAGATCTTTGCTCGGATCTCCTCTTCACAGAATTGAAATGCGTCAGCACAGGCTTCTCTACGTTCTTCTGAAAACTGGGCGGAACCTTTATATTCCTCCACGGCCGAGGCAATTCGGCCATTGGCTTCAGCTAATCGATCTTGAAGCTCGAGGTTTATTTGGCGACTCGCAGATAGCTCCGCCCCCAAGGCATCAATTTGCTCCCGCGCTTTAGACTCAATTTCGCCCATCTACAAAATATCGGAATGCTCAAGCCCATGGACGAAATAAAAGCACTAAAGGTGAACGAAAAAGAGAGACACCATACCTCTTCCTCTTGTCAAGCCAGTTTGCCGCTCAGTTCTTGTATCCTCTCTAAGGCCTTCGACTTAGCCGATTGATTTTGGCGAAGGCCCTCTTTGAGGTCATCAATTCCGGGATTGCTTGTCCCCAATTTCTCGCTGAGCGTAATCGAGATCGTCGGTGAGCCGAGCAACCCGCCCATTTAACCATTTCAGCCAATTCTCCATTTCGGCGAGTTCTTTATTCAAACCGGTGAGCTGGTCTCGCTGCTGCCGACACTTGTGCTCCTCCTCCTCAAGCCTCCTGCTCCAATTGTTTTTATCTTCAGCATGACTGGCCTTCAGCTGGTCCCATCTCTTTTCAAAATATGCGGCATGGCCTTAACCTTGTTGTCATGCTCTGCTTTAATCTGGGATAACTCCAGACAAGCTTTATTCGATTGCTCGCGAAAGCCCTGGAGCTCTTTGACCTGAGTTTCTAGCCGAGAGGCTCTGCGGCCGCAAGATGAAAAGACTCGGTCACCCTTTGAAGTCCTTTTTATTGAGCGCCAAGGCCCTAGAAAGCGAATCGATTGGAAGCACCCTCGCCCGAAGTTCGGCCATCTCCTTCCTGGCCTGAGCACAGGCCCCAACGGCCAAATTAAGGTGTCAGACCAATGCCCTTGTGACCAAAGAATTCTGCAAAGAAAATACAAGTGAGAAGCTATGGTCTGACCAACCATGGGTTACAATCCCGGTATAGTGGCTTATCCGAGCAGCGTAATTTGAAGCCATCGTCATGAGAGTGTCATTATTGATTTCTGGAAGAAGGAAAGCATCCTTCGGTACTCCGAGCCAGCGAAAATCTACATCGATGATATCCTCAACTGCAGATTCGTCCGTGGAGGAATCCTCCTCCGTGCACAAAATAGACCTCATCAAAGCAGTGAGCATATCATCCAACTCCGAGCTGTGGACGGAAGAGCCCCTAGCTGAAGAGCTGGCCTGAGGAGCTCCGACTTGAGGAATCGTTCGCCCAACCTCCTCTGTCAAGACTCTAATCTGCCCGGCCTCGAATACCTCGGGCTCAACTGAAGGAACCTCGGCCCGAATATCCCCCTCACTCTGCGATTCCTCTTCTTCCCCTTCCACCAATGCTCTGCCTCCGGCAGACTCCGCTTGAACTCTAACCTCTCCTGTGGTGTCCTCGGGAGCCGTAGAAGAGAGATCTTCGGTGGAAGGCACCACAACTTTCACCGGCCTCTCAGCAGGCAGCTCTGTCAGAACTTCGGCAGCCACTACTGCCTCTCTTGACCCCTCTGCCTGAGCGGGGGCCTCTTCCGCATGCGGTGGACTTCTCACCGCCGATGATTGAAGCATCTCTTGTGAGGGACCACCAGGTTGACCGGCGACGTGTCCTCCACATCATCCGATACGACTAAAATTTGGATAGGAGAAATCCCAACAACTCCCTCCGAACTCCCCTTAGTCGTTTCCTCTGCCATTCTGCCTCCCTCAGGCAGAGAGGACTCCTCAACCCTGATTCGCGCCCCCACTTCCTCTCTTTGTCAGATTTATACCTCTCTCCAGAGCCAGAGCCCCTGTGGCGCTTGCCCAGTTCCTTCTTCATCTAGCCCACAAACGCTGACCTCTCAGCTCGAAACGCATCAAACAGGTCAATCAGATAGAAATAACCGGGCACACCGCCGTCATGACAAAAAAGAAAAAGTATGCTCACATTGAGGGTCGATAGAACTGAGTTCGGCGGCAAAGAGGGCATCCTCTGATAACAGGGTGCTAGCCGACACCATCCGACCACCACAAAGGGTCATCAGATCCCTCTTCTCCTGTTCGCTCAATTCCGGGTGCGCCTCTGGATCCTTCACATAGCTCGACCATCCCCTTGAAAAATCCGAGCCGACGTTCCATCGGCAATAAAAATCTAGACTTCCATTCCTTTATCGAGGATGGATTATCAGCGATCATCTTGAACAACTTCCGGGGACCAATATACGACCACTCGGAACCCCTCTTGGAAACCAGATTGTGGCAAACTTGGAACATGGGGAGGGTTGCAGTCACCCCGGCGCGACTACAGAGCGAAATAAACCTGATAAGGTTGCGCCAGCTGTTAGGCGCCACCATTGTTGGACAGATGTTATAGAACCTCATCACCTCCTGCACCAACTGGTGAAGAGAAAATCGAAGGCCGGCCCTAAGACTTTCCTCATAGAAGAAAGCTCCCAGACTTAACTCGGTCGAAACCCTATCATCGGCTTTCGGCGCATATAGAACTACATCTCCGGGGACTCTGTAAAGCCGGCGGATCCTCTCCAGGTCCCCCAGGGAGATCTTCGAGGCAATATCGTTTGGGCCCTTCATGTTCTCCAGCCAAGGAGCGAAACACAAGCAAATCTGTGGAAAGGAAAAGAGAGAAAAGAGAAGGTCTCTATGGCAGGGACAAAGAGGCGTTGTGGAAGAAACGCCGCCCTAGCCTCCTTTCTCCCTTTTAAATAGCGCTTCAAAAAGTTGCCTTAAGCATTAAGGTTCCTGCAATAGGTGTCGCAAACGCGAAGACCCTGCCACACGAGACTCCCCCAATCATCGCTCACAAAATCCGAAGAATTTCTTCTTTGTGCAACAGTAAATAATGATAACGAATTGACGGCCTGTCAGTTTCAGAGCCATCATTGCGCCTTTTCAAATCATTCTGGGCAGGATTATTCTAGACTCTACTCCCTAAATCTAAAGTTACACTTCAGACTAGGGAGTGAGAGGCATGTGATGAGAGGTAAAAATATCATTGCATTAATGCGCATACAATCCAAGACATCGGGCTAGGGCTAGCCCGTGCATCATGTCGCATAGCTATCACATCCGATAGGCAGCAATGAGTAGGCTACCCCCTTCAAACAGCTTTCGTGTAACAGTTGTCCTAGCTATTATTATACCTCGGCTGATCGAGCTATTATCTTACCCCTACAGGCCGAGCTATCGCCACCGAACCATTCTGTGCTTCAGTAGGCCGAGCCATTCTGTGTCTCAAGAAGGCCGAGCTATCCTATACCTCGGTAAATTGAGCCTCACCATACTTCGGCAAATTCGGCCATCTTCTATACGTCGGCCCGACCGAGGTATCCAAGCACCTCTACGGAATACACCTAAACTAACAAGATTTCAAATAGAAAATCATGCATATGCTACCAGAAATGGCCTAGAGCCTATGTAGTCGCTGAATCTTGAAGCATCGTCTGCTCTTCCTGGCCGTTGATTCTCTAACTAACCGGATACGGATCCTACCGGCCCTGTAACAGCCTGATTCAAATCAGTTTCGAATCCCAACAACTTTCATACCCTCTGTGACGTGTCCAAGGAATCAGGTGATCACCTATAAATATCACAGCCTCAGATCCCCTCAGGTACGCTATTCTGCACGCTCAAGATACCTCTCTTTCACTCACTCACTCACACTCTCTGAAAAACTCCATTAGAGCTCAGACAGAGCTCCTGGCACCGCCCCTAGAGGAACTCTTCCTTGGGGATCCTTCTCTTCATTTGTCTGCTTGCTGTGAATCTCCATTGACTTGGGCATCGGAGGGTCTTCCGCAGAGGGCACCCCCTAAACCATCCTCTACTCAAGGACTGTTTTGAAGGTATCGGCCAGGAGTTGAGCCTGAATTCGAAGCCCCAATAGCATCCGAGTCGGAGAACATATTTTCGCGGCAACAGAATGTAATCCTGGGAAGGGAAAAAACGAGCTCAAGAGCATGGTCATCGCTGTTTCGGCTCTTCTCAACGAAAATTAAAATCTATGAAGAAAAAAATCAACCCTCTTATCTTTTTAAGTGCATCCTCTTAGAATTAAAATAATCTTATGCAGTGACCGTGAGCAACACCTTTTAGCCATCAAGAACGTTCCTTGTTTTAGGAATTGTGGGACAGCAAATTAACCATGTATCTTTAGCATCTAAAAAATAGAACAGGTGAAATATATAATTGCAAAGCTCGTGGAACATTGAGACCTGCAAAACTGAAGATTCCAAGTTGGAACATAAGCGAAATTTATGGATTCAGATGATGAACTTCCCTTTTTTTTTGTTTAATATTAAACTTACATCAAAATAGTGATATAGAGCATGTTCAAATTGTACTTCAGGCATAACATCTGCATTCAGAACTGAATCATTCATCTATTTGGCTCTTCATGCTGCTTAGCCAGCAGTGCCATCAACTTGGGAAGATAATAAATAAGGTAGATGTCACACAAGATGGGATGTCTTTTGCTGTGCTTCAAATGGGAAGCAACAGTTAACCTTGCTTCAAAGTGTGCTGATAACAGAAATCAATCAGCTTGTCCACATTTCTCCTGTTGGGATTTAACATTCAGTCGTATCGTTTGTAATTTTTATCCATAAACATTTGGAAACTTGTATGAAATTCCAGCAAGACATGGTGATCTAACCAAAATTACAGGACTATTGTCATCAATCCAATCTGAACCACGATTTCAGCAGCATAAAAATTGGCTTCCTCCACAGCAAGTACACTCTAATGCCTGACCAGTCATCTCCAATGAGCCTCTGAACAATATTAGCCGCCAGAGTTTTCCTTCAGATTTCAAGACAAGTCAGAAAAGAAAACTACAAATTCCAGATGTAAATTGATGTAAATTGATGCAAGCCAGCAAACCAGCAACGTGAAGGATACAGGTATGAGCTCCTTATGGGACCATCTTAGCAGCATAACTAATAAATAACATCTGCTATAGCAAAATAGATATCAAAAGATAATGTAAGAAGAATGAGAGCTGTACAAGTAACTGAGCACATTATAGGGATAGATTGAGTTGGCTCATATAGACATATACTTTACAACCGTTGCATTTAGAAATGCCATCCAAGTTATGATTATAAAGATGGGAGATGGATGGAGATGGAGGAGATAGATGCCAAGAACCTTCGTTCGGGGCAGAGATGGGAAGACGGGAGCAGGGGCGACGGCTGCTCGACGGAAGCAGAGATCGAAAAGACGGGAGCAGATATTGAAAGACTGGAGTAGGGGCAACGGCCGCTCGGACGGGAGCATAGATCGAAAAGATGGGCGCAGAGATCGGGAGTAGAGATCAAAGATGGGAAACAACGACGACCGCTCGGATGGGAAGGGAAAGAATGGAGAGACTAGAGTTAAAACCAAATTTTTATATTGCCAAATATGTCCTCATGGATAGTTGAAGGGATATGCTGTTATTCCTTGTCCATAGGGAACAAGTACAGGGGGTTAACTTGAACTTATTCCTATGAAATTCAAGAATAACTAGAGTTATCCCTTGATTGCAAAGTTGTAATTTTAAAAAGGTGCATATCTCCTCTTATCCCCAAAAGCTATAACTAGAAGGAATATTTCTGAAAAATTTAACCATTTATCCTAAACTTATTCTCTAAAAAATATAGAAATAATAGAGTTATTATTTGATAACCAAATTATAAATTTTAAAAAATATTTATTTTTAATTATTTTTTAAATAAATAATAATTTATATAGAAATAGGTTTTTGGACAAAGCCAAACACTACCTTAGTGGTATCGCAGCTGCCCTATAGGTTGTTCGTCCGGCCCAAACTCTGCTACGCACCAAAACGAGTCGGCTCAGCAAACCCAACCAAAGCTCGGCGGCGCTGATTTACCGCTGCCTATAAATACCCAGCGAAACGGATCAGCCCTCGCCGCCGCTAGGGTTTTGCCGAGAGGAAGGAAGGAAGAAAGGGGACGGTGCGCAAAAGAGGAGCGCGAGATATGTTCCTGGGAGCTCTACCTCGGAGGCCGGACAAAGCCACGGCCTACAAGGAGCTGAAGACGCACTTGGCCATCATGGGCGCGTGGGTCGCCGTAATCCGCATCACTCCCTACATCCTCCACTATCTCTCCCAAGAAAAGGAGGAACTCAAGCTCGAACTTTAAAGTAGGTTCCCCCTCTCTCCCAGTCCTTCCATTCTGAAGTCTTTTAGTCTTCATCTGGAGTCTCTCTCATTTAATTTTGCCTTTGTTCTGATGTTCACCTGTGAAAAATGATGACAATTCATGGATTCTCTCTCTAAGAGTTATCTGGTTAATTTTTCTGTGAACCGGTTTGACCAAATTTTGTTTGATGCCGGTTCTGAATCTAATTGCTGGCATTTGTTGGATCCTTTGGTAACGCTCCTGGGAACAACTGGTTGGTTATCTAGGCTAATTTAGTATCATGTGGCTAAGAAAAAGAGGCAGAGCTAGGCCAAAAATTATATGGAAAGAGGAAGTGATCAAGAAAGATTTAAAATCTTTGCATCTCGTATGAAGTATGGCCTAAAATAGAGCAAAATGAAGAAAAGGGATTAATGTAGCTTTTCCCAATTAGTTTGGAATCAAGGATTTGTATTTGTTATAGTAGTATCGTATGGATGCAATGCAATGAGAGTGTCTCAGTGAGAGAGTAAGGCTATTTTAGTTTTTCCTAGGGATTCTTTGTTATAGAGAGAGCCTAATAACCTCACAGGAAAGTATAATAATGTGGACTAAAATGTTGCTCATCATCTAATTGGAGTTTGAGCATATGTAAAAGAAATCGATCACCTGTGATGTTGACCATTTTGAGTAGTGAAATTTACAGCTACCCATTAAAAAAAGAAGAACACAGGGAAAGTGGTTATGGAAAACATGAACGTCCAATGAACACTGTCTAGTATGTAAGTAAGAGGGTAGGACATCCCCTTTCATGATGGCAAACATCAACTCAAGTTTATAGAGGAGAAGTTTGTACAAGAGTTTAAAATGAAGCGATCACATCTTTGGTAGGTTCCTCTCTCCCAATTCTTCCATTCTGAAATATTTATGGTCTCATCTTTCCCTCATTCAATCTTGCGTTTATTCTGGCATTTCTTCTGCTTTGATTTATAAAAAGAGTGAACTCTGTTCATAGTCTAAGTTATCTGGTTATATTTTTAATTAAAGAAATCTTATTGCCGAGATTGATTTTATATTTTATAACCTGCTGTTACTTGGCACCATTGATTTTGTTGTATACATATTTGTTAGCAGTAGTAATGTAGCATCATCTTTGTGTTATTATCATGTTTAGTGTTTAGAATGATCTTTGTTTTAGAATGATTGTTGTATGGAGTCAAAATAAAAAGAAAGTATTATTGGAAAGAGGAATAATCTGCAAAGAGAGAATTTGTGATGTAGTTTGGATTTTCTGACCTTTCTTATTTGGTTTGTATTGCAATGAGTGATGCTTCTGAGCTCCAGTCATATGCCTACTCATGAGCCAACCCTGTTCATTGTCCCTTTTGGTTGACAATTTGAAAGGTTTACAGCTCTACAGATGAGAAAGAAGGGGGTTAATTGATACATGAACTGTATTGCTATTCAGATTTTGATTGTGATGTAGACATATTTATTGGCTATGACCTAGGACCAAAAGATAATTTTATAATTGACCCAGCTTTATTGGCTTGTTTCTTTCATATTATTTTTTCATACTTTTAAGTAAATTTAAAATTTACCAGACAGCTCAGACATTAAAATATCTACCTAGATCTAGTTATCCTAGGGTTAATTAGCAAATTTTGTGCATATGTATTAATATTACTGTCAAGGAATAGCTGCTGAGGGATTTTCTCCTTCCATGCATGTAACTTACTTTCACTCAACTGCATTTTGGGCAAGATATCAAGTGGTGCTTAAACTTTATCATGACATTTGGTACGTAACTCATTGCTTTGTTGTAAGTGTGACATGAGATTTATTGGACTGTATTTATAGTTTGTTGCATTGTTGGGGAGCTATACTGGTAATAACAAAATTTTGACATGAGATGTGTTTGGCCAAAACTATCTTATATATAGTGATATGCAAGCTGTCAAAAGCATCAAGTGAAATGGTCTGAAAGACAATGTTGCATGCATCACAAGAATGGTAAAGTGCTTGTGAAGTAAATTGAGATTGTGGAAATGGAGTTGCCTAAAATGTTGCCAAATGGAAAAAGTGCTATCTGTATTGATTTAGAAAAGAAATTTGGCTGTAAGCACAGAAGTAAACATAGCACTTCAGAGATGCTAGGATTAGTGTTCTTGTTTTTGCACCAGTTTAAGTATGGAAGATAATGGAATAAATTATGTTAATTTGGAGACTAATGTATGCCTTAAGGAAAGTTGAATGTGAGCAGAAATGGCAAGACACAAACTAACTCTTAGGAACAAAAGAGGTATTCAGAATTACAACTACAATTATAGAATTAAAGTATTGACCATTTTTTAAACATACTTTTTAGAGTTCAGTTAATGATTATAAGTTGAGAGGATTTTCAGAACTAATGTTTTGTTCTTGAAGTGTTTATTTTTTTTCGCTTGGTCAAATTGTTAAAAAGTGCCCTAGAGCTAAGGGTAGTAGTGTTTTGAGTGAGATTCCGATCTGGAAATCTCTATTAAGCAGATAAGAGGGCATAAAAGGAGAAGAATCTTTATTTCTGTTATAACTGTTTGTATAAATCCATTGGTCACTTCTTGGGTGATCCTTGCACATGGTTGTTTTTGTTGTTGTTGTTGCGTTTTTGAGATGGTATTCTGCTTTTACATCATATGTAGCGGGACCTTTGCTGTTTTAGTGTCAGTAGTCCACCTGGGAATATGGGTAATCTTGTCAAGGTTCTTAGATATCGCTTAGTGGATAGGGGTCCTTGATGGAATCTTATACTTGTTGTGATTTGACAACAACTCAACTCAACCAGATTCATATTTTAAAGGTTTTGACGGAGTTTTACGCTAGCTGTCAGCTACCTAACACAACCCTCCTCCTTCATCCGGACTTGGGACCAGCCTTGGCAGAGTTAAATTTATTTTTGTGATTTGTCAAAATGGTTGAAATTTAATTTTGGAAGTATTTATTTCATTTTGTGAGATGCTTCTGTTGATGGAGCAAGCCCCTTCCAATTAGTGCATTTTATGTCTGCCTTTCTGCAATAACATCAATGCTAATAAATTATATTGGAAATTATTATTTTAATTCATTGGAAAGAGGAATCTTATGACCTTGCAGCATTTTCAGAACTCAGCATGAGTTTGTATATCCAAGAATTAAGATCCTTAGGTTTGTATGTTAAAAGAAAATGTTTTGGTGTAACACATATGGTAAGGAGATAAGGATTGAGATTGTTGGCCTCCAAATTAAAACCATCCATTTGTTCATATTTTTAAGTGCTACCAGTTGTATTTGTTGGAGGGCCACTAAATTACAGTGATCTGATCTGAGCTGGTGTATCAACTTCGCATTCTTTTAAATATGAATATAGCACTAAATTATGCTTTTCAGAAAGAAACTAGATAAAGGAGTTTGAGACATCATCTTGCTGTCCAAGACTTATCAATATTTGTGGAAATATTTTTTAAATATTTTTGGGAAGACTTATCATTCTTTTGATGGATTACTCGTACTGCACAGTGCATTTTTGTAGAGAAAGGAATCTAAGCACGAGAACATTGAGGATTATGCCTCTTGGAAGACAAATTGTTTGACTTCCCAAGCTTGGGTAGGATACAAGGATGAAAGAATGTGAATGCAATGTTCCAGCCAATAACTTTTCATGTCTTATTTAACTTCTTATGTTAAGTGGGGACACGACCTTGGGAGATTTCTATTGTTGGTTGGGGATGGAAGAACATCAATATTAGCTATGTGCTCGAAAACATAGTAGTGAGACATTTTCAAGATTAATTGCTTGCATTTCATGCAAGCAATTGATGATTCATTCAATTACATTTGATAATTAGAGTAGTGGTGATTGCTTTGTCAAATTGTTTGGCATGACTTTAAATTATTTATTGAAAAGGGAAAATATCTCGGATACCATAGATGATGTGACCTCCAATTGACCAATTGATCTGTAGAGTGCATTAGATAACTTTGCTCTTGGTAATCCTTTAAAAACTATGGAGAGACAAACTGAAAACTTTTTTGCAACAGTAAATAGTCTTAATTTCTTTAATGGAATCAAGAATGCTAAGGTTTTGATCCTCTAATAGTGCACTTAAGTCTAAATCATCCCATTAGCTGAGATGGTGCATGCTAAGGTATATATGATTCAGAAACTGAGGGTGAATAAGCTGCATTCTATTCTGCCACGCTTAAGCTGAACGAAGCTCCAATGCCTTCTTAGTTCCTAGGTAACTAGTGTTCTTCTAGGTTGGGACAAGTCTAGAAATCAAGGAGATTTTTCTTCCCCAGTATTAGAGGTACCATCTATTTGAATCAAATCCGAAGGTGCTAGATTGCCAAGCTAATAAAGTATATAGTGGTTGTACCAAGTGACCTGGGATCAAATTCTGCCCTCACCCGGGTTTGGGGACTAGGGGTATCTGTGGAGGACTACCCTTCATTGTATAGCCCACTGTCAACCTCTTTTACCCCAAAAAAAGCTAATTAGTGTGTCCTCTGATATATTGTAGTTTGTCAAAAATGGTTTTGTGCTTTCCTTAGGTCCCCTCTCTAAGAATGGGTTTATCAAGTAGACCAGCTTTTTGATCAAAGCTTTACTCATCTTCAGTATTGAATCCTATTTTCTTGGATACTATGCTAGTTGATGCCCCTAGTTAGAGGTGTCAAACAAAATGAACAGCCTGAGCTTGGCTTGAGTAGAGCTTGAATCAAAGCTTAATTTGAAGCAAAACAAACTAAGCTTGAACAAGTGAAATGGACTTGAAATTAATTTCAAGCTGATCCAAAAATGGGAGCCCGACTCTTGATATGGTTCGAATATATTTAAATTATGGGCAAATGTGTATTTTATATGATAGATCATTGAATTAAGGGCTTATTTGTTTTTTTATTTTTATTTTTAAATCTTTGGATCAATTAAATGACAGCTTAGATCTGAATCAAACCTTAGACCTATCTTAAATTAAAAAGTTAAATTTTTATTCAAGCTCGAACAAAGCTTATTTAATCTCTGAGTCCATTTCAGCTAGATTTAGGATTATCAAGCTGGTTGAAGCTCTCAAATTGAGCTCGCAATGGTGGTAAACAAATCAAGCTTGATCCTGGAGTTTAAGCTTGAAATTAATTTCAAGCAAGCTTGATCACACTGAAGCTTGATCAAGCTCATTTCGATTACACCTCTGCTGCTAGTCCCTGCTTAGTTGCTTATGTAAGGAAGCTCTCAACAATATGTAATAAGAACATAGGTCTTTTATCAAAAAATGGACCTTGAAGATGTATCTGTTGATGGTTGCTCTCCGGTTATGGTTAGCAGGGACGAGGAACTTGGGAAAAGGTTTCTTGTATGGGGTATAGGGGTTGCAATGAATTTTTCTAGGGAAAGCATGCCAAGCTTGTATTGAGGTTTGCAGGCAGGGTAACAAATAGACCGAGCTGCTTATGGGTAGCTTGCTAATAGCTTGTTTGAGCTTTGCTTGTCTCAGCTAGTAAGTGAGCCAAGCCAAACATATTTTAGAGTTCAGCTTATAAATGAGCCAGCTGGAACACATTTTCCGTGCAAAAACGGTGGAAAGATTGGCTTGGCTAAAGCTTGGTTCAAAGCTTAGCTGAGCTGAGCTGAGCTTGAGCAGATTAGATGAAGCTTGGCTTGAGCTGGAGCTGAGTTTGAGCAGCTATTTGATATACAGATCTGATCTCAAGCAGCTTGATACTTAGCTCGGCCTACCCCTTGATACTGGGTATGAAGGATTTGAAGATCTGATCAAAGAGAACTGCTGCTGAGATTTATAATTATGCTTCTTTTCACCCCTTGTACCCTTAACAACTCTGTCTTAATGTTACTGTAAATTAGCTTAAGGATGCGCATAACAAACCTGCTACATTGAGTAGCTGGTTGATGGAAATTTTTTTACGCTTATGATAAGGTAAATAGTTTTTTCTTGCTTCAGTAGTTCCTACATGCTCATAAGAGTAAATAATCTATGACTTGATGTTATTACCATTATTTATTTTCTTTTGCAGATGGATTTTTGGCAACCAATGTGAGTATTTTTGGAGGAAGACGTGATGATAGATCTTCATCTGTAAACGTGTACTTTGTGGTTTCGTCACCCAAATTCTGCTTTTATAAGACCAAATAAATTGGAATTCCGGACGTTGTTTAGGAACTTTTGCAATGATACCCCGCTGATATGATGGCAATTTTATACTCTAGTTATTTGATGGTTCTGTTTTTAGCAAATGAGTGAAGGGAAATGCTAGCACATGCAAGGGAGAAATGAATAAAGATATAACTGGCACTTTTGTTGGAACCATATTCGGTGGTGTTGAAGCAAAAATCATGATGCCAATTGCAAGTTGAACTTTGACGCATACCATGTTGGATGCTGGACCGTAGGAAATATAGTGGCACATCATGGAGGATGTTTTGTGTTTCTGAATCGTTCTATCTTTCTTCGCCACTACGAGCCTCTTAAATCATGCTTGCCTCAACTTTTCTTTGTAGGTTGGAGATCTAGAAAAACATGTCTGAAAGTGGAACCACTCTTGAAGCTTGGACACAGCTGTTGTAGCCTCTTTTTTCCAGGCTATAATTCTGTTGCAGGAAAGTTAATGCATGTCAGCACTCAAGCTGATGCAATAGCTGGAATCTATCATTGTTAGATGTGCTTTGCATCAGAGCCTTGTGGAAGGCAGAATCCATTGATTCCATAATGGGGCTTTATGAATATGGATTTTCTTGGTTGCTTTTGTCACCAAGTAATGCTCGAGTGTTTCATTGATTTATTATTATCTATTTCACTTATGCCATTAAAATTAATAATGCTGCAGGAGTACAAACAGAATGGAGACTGTAAGAGGCACTAGATAAGTTGCTACGAACAAATAAATCTCGATGCCAGCATGACCTAATTTATGGAATTTGTATCATGTGATGACTTGCTTTACACAAGTCTGGCTCCTGCCCGATAAGAACTTATGATGCTTGGGTTGGTCGACGGTGAAAAAAAAAAAAAGGAGCATCCACTGTCGAATATGAGCTGTGAAACTTTGTGATCCATCTATATAATTTGAGAGGCTTTTGGCGCTTCATGTACATGTGCTTTAAAACATTGATGGGAGATGGGTGAAGAGGGGCCTTTGAGCCTGTATGCTTGGTTGCTATGGAATTTAGTGTAAATTAGGCGTCCCTGAAGTCACGGAATCTAGCGTAAATTAGTTGTTCCTATGCTTTTATTCGAGGCACGTGGTGAGACAAAACCATGAGGCTGACTGTTACCAGGAAATTGCGATGAAGATGTTGCATAGAAAATCTTGGATGGTCAACTCTTGTGAATTTGTCTTTGTTCAGTATAGCGAGTCAATGCCAACGAGAACTGAGAAGGCCTTCTCTGTGCAGCCAACCAAAATCTTTCAAGGATAAAGAACATAAAAATTTGATGATAATGGACGACAGTAGATCTATTGTTTCCATGACAATACGGCTTGAGGATTCGTGTATAACAAGGGTAAGCTCATGTGCCAATACCTTTATTTTTTTTTTTTTTTTAAGAAAGAAAATCCTGCACTCTCGTAGAATGTTATGGGTTTTGGTGCGGAAACACTTTATTTCTCTAGGCAAGATACAATCTCTCACGGTTAATGTTAGCTAAATTCTCTTTTGTAGGTTCTTAATAAGTCAACAAATTTTCAGGTTGCCATAAAACATAACTGAGATATTATTTTTGTGCTGGACAAGCTCAAACCTGGTTCGAAAAACCCTCTCAGACACTTCAATTAGGAACTATAATTGGTAATGGGAGAACATCAACTATTATGATACAGTTGGCTTTCATAGGAACGGAGAACAACTCCTATGTAGCCTATAGAGCCATTTTTTATTCCTAATGCGGAAGTTCCAAGTCTCCTTCAACAAGCCCTTTATGAATTCACGAATAAGTCGCACTGCCATGCTGCCTAGCGAACTGAAAATCTTAAGTGATTCAGTTCGTCCAACTTATCGTGTCTTTCCATAAGCATGTTGCTTTCCGTAAAATGAAAATTTGCATGGATGAATTTAATATGTATTATGCCTTGAAAAGTCACCATAGATCGTAACATGAACCAGGGAATGATGAAATCTTACATTATCGCTCATCCTATCTCTCATCAAAATCCTGACCTTTGGAGCCTTGTCCCGCATCTTGGCGGTGACTGACATGTTTGATAGCAAGTATAATTCCCAGGGTTTTTCTGGTTCAATCTCAGGCAGATGTTGTGCAGCAAACTTTCCTTGCTCAACATTCTTCTTATATACTCTACAAGAAGCAAGCAGTGCTCCCTGATGTGGCCGGTGTAGCCACGTGCGGCCACAGGGGCGATCTCGACAAAACCAGAGCATTTTTGCATCCCGGTCATCCCTGGCCGGCCCCTCTCGGCCCCGGCATCTCCAAGCCCGCCGAGTCGGCCCCGGCCATCCCTGGCCGGCCCCTCTCGGCCCCGGCATCTCCAAGCCCGCCGAGTTGGCCCCGGCCAACCCTGGCCGGCCCTTCTCGGCCCCGACGTCTTCAAGCCCGCCGAGTCAGCCCCGGCCATCCCTGGCCGGCCCCTCTCGGCCCCGGCGCCTCTGAGCCCGCCGAGTCGGCACCCGGCCATCCCTGGCCGGCCCCTCTCGGCCCCGACGTCTCCGAGCCCGCCGAGTCGGCCCCGGCCATCCCTGGCCGGCCCCACTCGGCCCCGGCGTCTCCGAGCCCGCCGAGTCGGCCCAGGCCATCCCTGGCTGGCCCTTCTCGGCCCCGGCGTCTTCAAGCCCGCCGAGTCGGCCCCGGCCATCCCTGGCCGGCCCCTCTCGGCCTCGGCATCTTCGAGCCCGCCGAGTCGGCCAAGGCCATCCCTGGCCGGCCCTCTCGGCCCCGGCATCTCCAAGCCCGCCGAGTCGGCCCCGGCCATCCCTGGCCGGCCCCTCTCGGCTCCGGCATTACCGAGCACGTCGAGTCAGCCCCGGCCATCCCTGGCCAGCCCTTCTCGGCCTCAGCATCTCCGAGCCCGCCGAGTCGGCCCAGGCCATCCCTGACCGGCCCCTCTCGGCCCCGGCATCTCTGAGCCCTCCGAGTCGGCCCCGGCCATCCCTGACCGGCCCCTCTCGGCCCCGCGCGTCTCCGAGCCCGCCAAGTCGGCCCCGGCCATCCCTGGCCGGCCCCTCTTGGCCCCAGCATCTCCGAGCCCGCCGAGTCAGCCCAGGCCATCCCTGGCCGGTCCCTCTCGGCCCCGGCATCTCCGAGCCCACCGAGTCGGCCCCGGCCATCCCTGGCCGGCCCCTCTCGGCTCCGGCATCTCCAAGCCCGCCGAGTCGACCCGGCCATCCCTGGCCAGCCCCTCTCGGCCCCGGCGTCTCCAAGCACGCAGAGTCGGCCCCGGCCATCCCTGGCCGGCCCCTCTCGGCCCCGGCATCTCCGAGCCCGCCGAGTCGGCCCCGGCCCTCCCTGGCCGGCCCCTCTCGGCCCCGGCGTCTCCGAGCCCGCCGAGTCGGCCCCGGCCATCCCTGGCCGGCCCCTCTCAGCCCCGGCGTCTCCAAGCCCGCCGAGTCGGCCCTGGCCATCCCTGGCCGGCCCCTCTCTGCCCCGGTGCCTCCGAGCCCGCCGTGTCGGCCTAGGCCTTCCTTGGCCAGCCCCGCCCCGGTACTTCCTGGCCGGGGAGGCTGGCCCCGGCCGCCCCTAGTCAACCAGGCTCGGCCTCGGCTCCACCGGGAAGGTCGAGATGTTACAGTTCTCTCCAGATCGGCCCCAGCATGGCCCCAGCAGTTCAAGAAACCACCTCTCTGACTCGCGCTGCCTGACAACGCCAGATCCACCTACCCACTGGCCGCGTTATTGATGGGACTAGACCCAACAACTCAGTAGCCCCACTGATTGATGGGACCAAACCCACCAACCACCATTTTCTCCCTCTTCGATGGGATAGGACCCACCAACCAGCCCAGATCCACACAACTTCCGATAACCCGCAGACATTTTTTCCTCATGAAATCTCACGTGATCATGTCAACCCCTAGAAAAAGGTGAATCCACTCTCTAAATAGGTATGTGGGATAATCCCCAAAATCGCCGTCTTAGCACTCAAAAAGGAATCCCTCCTCTCTGAGATCCCTTTTCCACTCCACAAAGGGCTCATTCGAGCCCCTCTTTAGCTGTGACCTCAATTGCTAACTTGGGCGTCGGAGGGTCCCACCGGAGAATCCTCTCCGGTCTTGGGACTTCTTTGCAGGCAACCCGGTGAAGCGAAGGTTGGAGAAGCACTCAGTTTTCGACGTTCAGGATCGGTGATTGGGCATCATCAGATTGGCGCGCCAGGAAGAGGGATACAAGAGAAATTAGCGAACACTCTCTCGGCGCTACATCTCTGTAGGCGAGACTCTCTCCCCCCCTCTTCTCTTCTAGAAACCATGGTAGTGACGCGAGCTCAGGACGCCTCCGTCAGCTGTCCAGCGGGGCTTCCCCTGCCAACTAGGCAGTAGGAGGCCAACCCACCTGCTACCAACCCTCCAGTTACCTGCCCGCCGCCGAGGCCGCTGATCAAACAGCGGAGCGGCTGGCGACCCTTTCCCGTCAGGTCCAAAATCTCACCGCTGTGGTCCACGGGCTCCAGCAGCAACAGTCCGTGGCCACCCAACATCAAACTGCTCCCCTCACCTATCAGCAGTCGGCGAGGGGAGGCTCTCCTCGATGGGAGGCCGGTCGGCGAGAGACCGGCCGATGTCCGGCTTCCCCTAGGAAGCCCCGACGTGAACCCCCCAAACGGCCATGGTCCCCTGACCACGGCCCCAACAAATTTCCTCCCGAGCCGCATCATCATGAGGAGCCCAGGCGGAAGTCCCGACTCCCGACTCCCGTCTCCATCTCCTTCTGCCTCTTCTTCTTCTTCTTCCTCCGAGCCATCTCGGAGGGCCCCGACGATCAGCCGCCAGGCGGAGGAGAGCCTAGAGGAGTACAATAGGCGGCTCGACGAGCTCGCCAAGAAAATCAATCATTAGCCAGAGGAGGAGTTTGATACCCGTCCTCCTTACATCCGCTGGATATTGGAGGAGCCTGTCCCCTCCAGGTTTCGTTTCCTCCAGGTGGACCCATACGATGGTACAACCGATCACCTCGATCATCTCGAGAGCTACAAAGCAATGATGCAAGTCCAGGGCGCCTCAGACGCCCTTCTCTGCAAAGCCTTTCCTGCCATTCTGCGAAAGGCCACCCACGCATGGCACTCACGCCTGCCCCCTCACAGCATCGACTCCTTCCGGGAGCTGAAGAAAGCCTTTCTGGCACACTTCGACACTTGCCGGCGAATCCCAAGGGTAGCCGACAGTCTTTTCTCCGTCCGTCAGAAGGAGGGAGAGTCGCTGCGAGACTTTGTGTCTCGGTTCAAGGCCGCCGCCCTCGAGGTCTACCATCTCGACGATGCGGTGGCGACGTTGGCATTGAAGCGGGGACTCCTCCAGTCCTGCTTCACCTTCTCTTTGGATAAGAAGCCCCCAAGCTCTTATTCCGATCTCCTCCTCCGAGCTCAAAAGTACATCCGCGCGGATGAGGCCGACTTCACCCGCTGGGAATCTTCAAGAAGCTCCAGCCACAAGCCTGCTCGCCCCGAGCCCAACGGACCCCCTCGACACCGGCGAGCTGACCCACCTCGTCGATCCGACAACAGGCGTTGGAGCCCCGTCCCCGACGAGAGTAAGCTTACGCCCCTTCTAGCCCCTCAATCCCACATCTTGATGGAGATCGAGGGGAGCCTTATCTCCAACGTCCTCCTCCCATGAAGAAAGGTCCCCCCCGCGACAAGAGCCGCTACTGCCGATTCCACCAGGATTACGGCCACGATACCAATAGCTGCTATAGCCTGAAGAGGGCCATCGAGGAGCTCATTCACCGGGGCTACCTCGGCAAGTATGTCCAAAAGGCGCCGCAGATGCTGCGGACCCTCATGGGGCCCCCGCCTATCCAAGCCCCGGTCGATAATGCCCCCACTGAACGGTCGGTCGGAATGGTGTCCTGGGGATCAGCTTCTATACCTAAATGGCCGAGAGGGGAGGACACGCCGAATAATGTACTTCCTGGGGGGGACCTGCTGTAGTGGAAAATGTAAACAATGAAGGCGTAGTCATCTCTATGACGATTGCCAGGCACCCTGTAAAAAGGATATTAGTTGATAGTGGCAGCTCAGCTGACATCCTTACTTATGACGCTTTTGTTCGGATGGGATTATCTTTGGACTCTCTCCAGCCCGTGGTGGCCCCGTTAGTCGGATTTACCGGGGACTCCGTAAGGGTCGAAGGTGAAATACCTCTGCCTGTGATAGCCGAAACACCGCCACGCCAAAGCACTGTGATCATAAAATTCTTGGTCGTGAGGGTCCCCTTGGCGTACAATGCCATTCTCGGGCATCCAGGTCTGAACCTTTTGGATGCAGTCATTTCCACCCGATGTCTACTGGTGCAGTTCCCCACTAGTGAGGGAGTTGGAGAGATGCGCGGCGAGACCAGCCCGATCCTACCCTGTTATCACGCGGCATCAATCCCCTGGAAGTTGAGCTAGCTTTAGAGGCATCCGACCCCAAAACTCTAGTAAGGGGGAGAGCCAGCTGAGCACCTTCTAACCTTCCCCCTCGGGGAGGACCCGGCGAAGACCGTCCGTATCGGAGGACTCCTTCCCATGGAGGACCGGGAGCGTCTCATGGGTTTTCTAAGGGCTAACTCAGACATTTTTGCCTGCTCGGCGTCTGATATGCCCGGCATCCCTCCGGAGGTGATCACCCACAAGCTCAACATTGATCCACGGCACCGCTCGATCCGCCAAAAGAAGAGAAGCTTTCCCCTGACCGACAAAAGGCCATTGACGAGGAGTCAACAAGCTACTCAGTGCCGGCCACATCCGGGAAGCGCACTACCCTGATTGGCTAGCCAATGTGGTCATGGTGCGTAAGGCAAATGGGAGCTAGGATTTGCATAGACTTTACCGACCTCAACAAGGCGTGTCCGAAAGACAGCTTCCCCCTGCCCAGAATTGACCAGCTGATGGACTCCACCTCTGGGCATGAACTCCTCAGTTTCATGGACGCCTTCTCAGGATACAATCAGATAAGGATGGACCCTAGCGATGAGGAACACACCTCCTTTGTGACAGAGAAGGGCATTTATTGCTACAAGGTGATGCCTTTCGGCCTCAAGAATGCAGGAGTAACCTACCAAAGGTTGATGAACAGGGTGTTCCGGGATCAGCTAGGCCAGAACATGGAAGTCTATGTAGACGACATGCTGACAAAAAGCACCCGCGCCTCCGATCACGTCTCCGACCTATAGGAGACCTTCAATAACCTCCGTCGCTTCCAAGTTAAGCTAAACCCCAAGAAGTGTGCTTTCGGGGTCACGGCGGGCAAGTTCCTGGGCTTCTTGGTGACCCAGCGAGGGATCGAGGCAAACCCATAGAAGATCAGCGCCATACTCGACATGAGGCCACCATCCAGCAAAAAGGAAGTGCAACGATTGACAGGGAGGATAGTGGCTCTAAGTCGTTTCCTCTCCAAATCGGCTGAGAGATGCCTGCCTTTCTTCAAGGCCCTGCGGAAAATGAATAGCTTGAATGGACGAACGACTGCCAGAAAGCCTTCAACGGGTTGAAGGCATTCCTGTCTTCTCCGCCACTTCTGTCCAAGCCAAGAGATGGAGAAAGTCTCTTCCTCTACTTAGCTGCTTCGTCGGAAGCCGTTAGCTCAGTCCTAGTGCGCCTCAACACCGATGGGACTCAGAGACCCATCTATTATGTGAGTAAGGTCCTTCATAACGTGGAGGTCAGATATTCCAAGACAGAGAAAGTTATTTTTTCCCTGATAGTCTCCGCCCGACGCCTCCGTCCGTACTTTCAAGCCCATCCTATTGTGGTGCTCATGGATCAGCCCCTTCGAGCCATTCTGGCTTGCCCGGATACTTCAGGCCGACTGGCTAAGTGGGCCATAAAGCTGGGAGAGTTTGACCTTTCTTTTCAGGCTCGGTCGGCGTGAAGTCTCAGGTCTTAGCTGATTTCCTGGTCGAGTGCACTTGGGCGGAGGAAGTTCCCAAAGAGGCTGCCATGGGGCAGTGCGAACCTAAGCCAGATGATGATGGAGAATCCTGGTTTTTTCATGTGGATGGCACATCAAATTCACAAGGAAGCGGCGCCGGCCTCATTCTTGCCGGGCCGGGTGGAGAAGGACGGAGTGTGCCCTGCGGTTCCTATTCAAAGCCACCAACAACCAAGCCGAGTACGAGGCCCTGCTGGCTGGGTTAAGGCTAGCCCGGAGTTGGGAGTAAGGCGTTTCAGAGCCTTTACCGACTCGCAACTTTTCTCTGGACAAATCCATGGGGAATATGAAGCGCGCGATCCCATTATGGCGCAATATTTGGGCAAGGTTCAGCTCCTAACTTCCCCACTGCCTTACTTCAGTATCAGTTACATTCCCCGGAGCAAAAATGCCAAGCCAACCTCCTTTCTCATCTGGCCACCTCCACCGATGGCTTGGCGAGGGATGCTTACATTGAATATTTGGAAAGACCCAGCATAGAGGACAGTGAAGAAGTCCTCCCACTCACCCAAGAGCCCACATGGATGGACGCCTACGTCCGTTATCTCACACTCTCCCTGATGATCGCAACGAAGCTAGGCTGCTCAAGTGGAGAGCCTCCAAATTCATCCTCCTGAATGGGCGTCTATACAGAAGGTCGTTCTCCTATCCCCTACTCAAATGTGTAGGGCCCACCGACGCTGACTACATCCTCAGAGAGATTCACGAAGGCATCTGTGGAAATCACCTGGGGGGTAGATCTTTAGCTTAAAAAGCCCTTCGTCAAGGATACTTTTGGCTCACGATGAAGGAAGACGCAGCTAGATTGGTTCAGAAGTGCGATGGTTGCCAGCGCCACGCACACATCCAACATCAACTGTCTGCCCCAATGAGTCCGCTCTCGGCCCCATGGCCTTTCGCCCAGTGGGGAATGGACATTCTCGGGCCATTCCCCCCAGCTTCAGGGCAACAAAGATTTTTGCTAGTCGCCATCGATTACTTCATCAAGTGGGTTGAGGTCGAGGCACTGGCCAAGATCACCGAAAGCAAAGTCAAAGCCTTCTTCTAGAAATCGATCATATGCCGTTTCGGCCTGCCCCACACCCTCGTCACAGACAATGGCCGCCAATTCAACAATGAAGCATTCAAAGTCTTTTGTGGCGAGCTAGGCATTCATCACCAATTCACTTCTGTCGGCCATCCTCAAACCAACAGAGAAGCCGAAGCCATGAATCGCACCATCCTTAGAGGACTCAGAACCCGGCTAGACAAGTCCAAAGGTCAATGGGTGGAGGAACTCCCCAGTGTGATCTGGGCCTACCACACAACCCCTAGAGCCTCAACGGGCGAGACTCCTTTCAGTCTTGCCTTCGGATCTGAAGCTGTCATCCCCGTCAAGATCGGCCTGCCCAGCCCACGTGTGGGTCCTTCAACAAGGAAAACAACTCTGCACTGATACGGGCTAACCTGGACTTCATAGATAAGGCGCACGATCGGGCAAGGCTGCGCATGGCGATCTTCCGTCAGTGAGCGGCCAAGTACTACAATGCTTAAGTTCGTCCCAAGGTTTTCCGCCGTAGAGACTTGGTTTTGAGAAAAGCTAAGGTTTCAAAGCCTACGGAGGAAGGCAAGCTATCCCCCAACTGGGAGGGTCCTTATCGCGTCACCGAAACACTTCATAGGGGGGCATACAAATTAGAGCAACTCGACAGGAAACCCATTCCGCGTACCTAGAATGCGGATAACCTCCGCCAATTATCAATGATGTATTCCCCTGGAGCGTGGAGTAATAAAGAAGGCCCTTTCCGGCACAGCAGCCTGTTCTTCCTCGCATCCGAGGGCCAAGTCTCTCAAAAGGAGATCACTGGCATCGTGGCTAACGGGACACCACTCGCCCCGGCACGGCGGTGCCCCCGAGTCGGTTAAGACCCTAACAGCTCTGTACCCGGCTGAGTCGCCCTTCAGATGGCACACAAACCCCTGAAGTGGTTCAAAAGGAGCTCACTGGCATCGCGGCTAACGGGACACCACTCGGCCTCGGTACGATGGTACCCCCGAGTTGGTTAAGACCCTAACAGCTCTGTACCCGGCCGAGTCACCCTTTAGATGGCACACAAACCCCTAAAATGGTTCAAAAGGAGCTCACTGGCATTGCGGCTAACGGGACACCACTCGGCCCCAGTACTGCAGTGCCTCGAGTCGGTTAAGACCCTAACAGCTCCATACCTGGCTGAGTCGCCCTTCAGGTGGCACACAAACCCCTAAAGTGGTTCAAAAGGAGCTCACTGGCATTGCGGCTAACGGGACACCACTCGGCCTCAGCACGGCGATGCCCCGAGTCGGTTAAGACCCTAACAGCTCCATACCCGGCTGAGTCACCCTTAGGTGGCACACAAACTCCTGAAGTGGTTCAAAAGGAGCTCACTGGCATTGCGGCTAACGGGACACCACTCGGCCCCGGCACGGTGGTGCCCCGAGTCGGTTAAGACCCTAATAGCTCCATACCCGGTTGAGTCACCCTTCAGGTGGCACACAAACCCTGAAAGTGGTTTAAAAGGAGCTCACTGGCATCGCGGCTAACGGAACACCACTCGGCCCCGGCACGGCGGTGCCTTGAGTCGGTTAAGACCCTAACAGCTCCGTACCTGGCTGAGTCGCCCTTCAGGTGGCACACAAACCCTTGAAGTGGTTCAAAAGGAGCTCACTGGCATCGCGGCTAACGAGACACCACTCGGTCCCGGCATGGTGTGCCTCGAGTCGGTCAAGACCCTAGCAGCCCCGTACCCGGTTGAGTCGCCCTTCAGGCAGCTTACATACCACTGAAGCGGTTCAAGGCAACCATCGGCACCACCCCCTCAGCCCCGGCACGGTGATATCTCTCCTAACAGCTTGGTACGGCACGGTCGTGGCCTTTCCTAATCGGCCCTAACCGGTTCAGGTGCTTTCAGCACCGAGCAAGTTGACATAGACTTCCTATGGTCAACTTCACTTGCCCTTGGTGCCCTTACAACGGTTAAATCGGTTCTGACCATTTCTGGTCGGCCTCGACACCTCCAAAATTAATCCCGACAGCAAGCCATCTACCGATTTTCCCAAGCCTTCAGAAAGATTCATACACAGGCGAGCCTTCTTTCAAACAACCTACAACAGCACTGGGCATTCATGCAGCCAGTTTACATTTTGGCGATGTGTTCAAGTGTCGGCCAAGTCCGAAATTGCAGTTTGGTCTCGGCACGGCCGACACGCGCAACGCTCAAGGTTCAAAAGAACAGTTTGGAAGATGCAATATTCAACCACAATGTCGTCGGCATGTCTGATTTGGCACAGTGAGGCGTTTCTCTCAAAAGCAAAAGAAGCAAACAGATCAAGATACAAAGAGGTTTTGAGTAAAGGACTTTTTCATTAGCTATGGAAGAAAGGTACAAAAGTAAGAAGCTTGGACAAAAGTTTCTTCATTGATAGCCAAAGATAAATACAAAATCGGACCCAAGGTCAGTTACATAAAACAAAGAAAAAAGAAAAAACAATTCATGGCTCGCCGGGGCCAGGCTTCCCCTTGTCCTTCTCCCCAGCCGGCTCTTCATCGGGACCCCTGGCCCGGATGTCTTCAAGATCGGCAATGTCGACCTCGAAGGCCTCGGCTACTCGGGCTTTTCCCATCTCGAAGCCTTGAAGATAAGCGTCAAGGCTGGCTTTGAGGACCTTCTGCCTGAATTCCGGCGAAGCCTTGAACTTGGAGACGGCCCGCCCGGCCTCGGCCTTGGCCCGCTGTGCCTTGTTTTCATCCTCCTAGGCTTGGCCTCAGCTTCTGCGGCGCGGGCGCTGGCCTTATCAGCGCAGGCCACTGCACCGGCCTTCTCCAAAACAGCTTCCGATGCCGCTTTCTCCGTGGCAGCGGCCTTCTCCCCGACGGTCCGGGCCTCCTCCATGGCACTTTGGAGCCGCCTGGTAAGCTCCTCGATCTGCGCCGCGGCAGCCTTCGACCTTTCCAAGGCCAATTCCATTTTGGCCTCGGATGCAGCAACCCGGCTCTCCATTTCCTGAAGGCGGCCGGCGTAGCCCTCCTCGCGGGCCGCGGTCTCCTGGCGAAGTTGAGCAAGGCTGTCGGCGTGCGCCATGCTCTCCTTCCGATATTTGTCGGCCCGCGCCAGAGCCTTCGCCAACGTGCCGGAAGACTGGGCCAGCGCCTCGCGAAGCCCAAGGGCGCCGTTGGCCATCTGCAACAGGAGAAATGCGTTAGCCACAAAGAGAGAAGCATTGGGAAAAGAAAGAAGATCCGAAAGGTTACCTGGATGATGGAGACCAAAATCATGTCCATGAGTGCGGAGTGGCTCATCCCCCGCATCTCCTCTTCAAAATCGGCAGCCCAGACTCTCGATAAGAGACGGGAGGCTCGGGCGGCATCCACCATTCTGCCGACGGTAGGGACCAGGCGCGTCTGTCCCTCCTGCTCACCAGGCGCCAGAGGACGGCACTAGTCTATACCTCTCTGGCTCTGCAGCAGTCGGGGGGCCAACAGCAACGGTGACCCGCCCCGCCTCGGGCACGTCAGCGGCGGCGGGGGCTTCTTCATCCAAAATCACCACTGGTGTTTCGGCGGTGGCCGGGATCTCCCCCTCTTCAACTTCGGCCCCGGCTGGCCTTTGGGCCACCCTCGCCACCAGCTTCCTCTCGGCTGGTTCCGCCGCGGGCGTTGGGGCTATGGGGGCTATGACCGGCCTGGCCAGCTCCCTTCTTCGGAGCTTCTTCGGCGGCCGAGATGACTCTCCGGTCGCCGGCCTCTTCTGCCTGACGATGGCCTCGAACTCGCTGACGGAGAACTTCATGGCAGCACAAGGAAAGATAATCGGCATTAGCAGCGACATGCAGCAA
>UESW01004454.1:654735-695510 GCA_900491605.1 Calamus simplicifolius
CAACGGTAAGTTTTTTGATTAACGGCTATTTTTCTTTGTCTCTAACGGCTATATTTTTGCAGAATCTATAAATAGAGAAGCTGTTTTCAAATCAAAGAGAGACGAATAGAGAGAAATTTATTTCAAAGAAAAAGAAGAGAAAAATTGAAAAAATAGAGCTTCAGTTGAAAAAATCCGAGATTCAAAATAGAGTGAAAGAAAGAGTGTGAAATCAAGGGAAGTTCCTTCTGTGTTCAAGCTCAAATCCAAGGAAGCTTCTGAAGAAAATCCAAGTGCTATTCAAGAGTATTTCAAGATATTTTCAACACTCAAAGAAAAGAGGGAAAGCCCAAATCAACTCCAACACATCTTCCGTGAAGAATCCAAGCTGAGGCCTGGTTCTACACCTCCAAGGAGTTGAAGAAAAGGAGAAAAGCTCAAAGCCAACCAACTGCAAATCAGGCTTATCTAAACTCTATTCTTACATTTGTTTATCTGCTCATTAAGGAGCCATTGTAACTAAACAAACATATTTCTATTCTTTGTGTCTAGCTCAATCTGGGGGATTGAACTAGAGGAGGTAGTCTTACCTCAGTTCAAGCTTGGTTAAGCTTGGGTTAAGGGTTTTTGTGCTGGTGAGCCCTTGAAAACCAGCTGGGTTCGTTGTGCGCCCGGGAAAACAACAAGTTCGAGTTGTGAGCTTGTAAAACAACTCTGCTGTAATCTAGGGTGATTATAGTGTGGACCCAAGTGAATCTTGGGAGTGGACGTAGGTGTTGGATACACCGAACCACTATAAATTCTTTTGTGTTTGCCGTGTTCTATTGTCTATTTCTCTATCTCTGTTTTATTCACTGCAATTTATAATTACTTTGCATATTGCCTTCATTCATCTCAAGCTAATTAATTTAAAAGGCTAATTTTTTAAGAACCCAATTCACCCCCCCTCTTGGGTTGTCATCTGGGCCAATAATTGGTATCAGAGCTAGTGCTCATTAGATTTTGATCACACGATCAAGAGCTAAAGTTCCAAATGGCAACACAAGTTGGTTCTTTTGCTGAAGGTCATTCTACGAATAGACCTCCACTTTTTATGGCTCAAACTATTCTTATTGGAAAGCTAGAATGAGGATATTCATTCAAGCTTCTGATTATGAGCTATGGGGTGTTATAATCAATGGACCTAGTACACCCACACATGTTATTGATGGCACTATTGTTCCTAAGCCCGAAAGGGACTGGAATGATAATGATAGAAAAATGGCACAGCTTAATGCTAAGGCCATGAATGTTTTATATTGCTCCTTAGATGCTAATGAATTCAATAGAATCTCCACATGTAATTCCGCAAAGGAGATTTGGGATAGACTAGAGGTTACCCATGAGGGTACCAATCAAGTAAAAGAATCTAAAATTAATATTCTTGTACACAAATATGAATTGTTTAGCATGGAACAATCTAAAACCATTGCATGCATGTACACTAGATTTACGGACATTGTAAATGGTTTGAAAAGTCTTGGTAAGACATATACTAACTCTGAACTTGTTCGGAAAATTCTTAGGTCTTTACCAAGATCATGGGAAGCAAAAATGACTGCAATCCAAGAAGTGAAGGACCTCAACACTTTACCCTTAGAGGAGCTTCTAGGATCCCTTATGACCCATGAGCTGACTATGAGGCAGCATGTTGAGGAGGATTCAAAGAAAAAGAGAGTAATTGCCCTCAAAGCTGCAAAAGAAGAAGAGAGCAGCAGTGATGATGATGATGATAATGATGAGGAGACTGCTCTCTTAGCAAAGAAATTTAAGAGATTTATGAGGAGAAAGAAACCCTTCCACAAGAAAAAATTTGGAGCTAAGTGGGAAGGAGAAAAGGATAAGATTAAGGACAAGGACAAGGAAAAAGAGAAAGACCCCTTGACGTGCTATGAATGTAATAAACCGGGGCACTTTAGAAATGAATGTCCAAAGTTGAAGAAAGCCTACAAAAGAAAAAGAAGGCTTATATGGCGACATGGAGTGACAGCGAGGAATCTTCTTCCGAAGAAGAAGAACAAAAGGAAGTCGCAAACGTATTCTTTATGGCGGACGACAATGACGAGGTATGTTCCGACAACCCTTGCGATGAATTTGCCTTCGATGAACTTTTTGATGCCTTTAACGAACTTGTTGGGGATTTTAAAATTTTGAAAAAGAAATACAAGTTTTTGAAAAATGAAAACTTAGCCTTCATTCATGAAAAAGAAAATCTTAACAATGAAATTAAGAAACTTAAATCTGAAAATAAAATTTTAATGAATGAAAAGGAATCAATCTCAAATGAAAAAGATAAACTAAAGATTGAGGTTGAAAAACATAAAAACATAGTTGATAAGTTTACATTAAGTTCAATTAAATTAGACATGTTGTTAAATAGTCAAAAAGCTATTTTTGACAAAGCCGGATTAGGATATAACACTTTAAGGAAACAAAAATCACTTAAAAATATTTTTGTAAGTGCTGGCCAAAGTAATTTCACATGCTTTAAATGTAATCAAAAAGGGCATAAATCATATGAATGTAAAAATCTGAAACCTAATAAAAACTTAAATGTTAAAGGAAAGAAAATATGGGTTCCGAAAGGAACAATGTTTATTGGTACTAACCATGAAGGACCCAAGAAAGCTTGGGTACCTAAACATAAAGTTTGATATTATTGCAGGAATGTTTTGTGGCCAAGAGATCAAAGAGAAAGTGGTATCTTGATAGTGGCTGCTCAAGACATATGATGGGTGACAAAGAAGAATTCATCACCCTAGAAAAAAAGAAAGGAGGAGTTGTTACATTTGGCGACAATGGCAAAGGCCAAATCTTGGGGTTTGGTAACATTCAAATAACTCCCTCCACATGTATTGAGAATGTACTTTATGTTGATGGTTTAAAACATAACTTAATAAGTATAAGTCAATTGTGTGACAAAGGTTTTAAAGTATCTTTTGAATCTTCTTTATGCACTGTAGCTAATCCCATTGATAATAGCATTGTTTTTATTGGAAATAGAAATGACAATGTATATATGATTGATTTAGACAAACTGTCTACTAATAATCATTGCTTAGTTGCAAATAATGCTAATATGAATGAGACTGGTTGGTTGTGGCATCGAAGATTAGGTCACGCAAGCACACACTTGATTTCAAAACTAATTAGAATGGATTTAGTAAAAGGTCTACCTAAATTAGATTTTGAAAATAACAAAATATGTGATGCATGTCAGTTTGGAAAACAAACCAGAAGTTCTTTTAAATCTAAAAATATTGTTTCAACTTCTAGGCCTTTAGAGCTACTTCACATGGACCTTTTTGGACCAACTAGAACCACAAGTCTAGGAGGAAAGAAATATGGTCTTGTGATAGTAGATGATTACTCTAGATTCACTTGGGTAATATTTTTAGCTCACAAAGATGAGACTTTCTCGATATTCATGAAATTCTTCAAGAAAGTAACTAATGAGAAAAACACTACCATAGTGTGTCTAAGAAGTGATCATGGAACTAAATTTGATAATCACTTATTTGAAAGTTTTTGCAATGAAAATGGTATTAATCATAACTTTTTAGCACCTAGGACCCCACAACAAAATGGTGTAGTTGAAAGAAAAAATAGGACTCTAGAAGACATGGCCCGTACCATGCTATATGAAAGTAAACTCCCGAAATACTTTTGGGCGGAAGCTATTAACACAGCATGTTACATCTTAAATAGAGCTTTAATAAGACCTATTTTAAAGAAAACACCTTATGAATTATGGCATGATAGAAAACCCAATATAAAATATTTCATGCATTTGGTTGTAAATGTTTTGTTCACAATAATGGTAAAAATAATTTAGGCAAATTTGATGCTAAATCTGATGAAGGAATATTCTTAGGATACTCAATAACTAGTAAAGCATATAGAGTATTTAACAAGAAAACTTTAGTTGTTGAAGAATCCATTCATGTAGTTTTTGATGAATCTTTAGCTACTCGTTCTGAAAAATTTGATGATGATGAAGATACAAACATAATTGAGAAAGATCTTGAAAAATTAAATATTGATGTATCTTTAGATCAAGAGCAAGACGCTAAATATAATGATTCACCTAAGGATGATGATACTAACGCTAATCATAATGATGTAGATCTACCTAGGGATTGGAGATATGCTTATAGTCATCCTAAGGAATTGATTATAGGTGATCCATCTCAAGGAATAAGAACTAGATCATCCATGAGAAACATTAGTAATCATCTTGCATTTGTATCTCAAATTGAACCTAAAACTATTGAAGAAGCTGAAAAAGATAATAATTGGATGTTAGCAATGCAAGAAGAATTAAATCAATTCACAAGAAATAATGTATGGACTTTAGTTGAAAGACCTAAAAATCATTCTGTTATAGGATCAAAATGGATATATAGAAATAAACTAGATGAAAATGGCATAGTAATTAGAAACAAAGCTAGATTAGTTGCAAAAGGATATAATCAAGAAGAAGGCATTGATTTTGATGAAACCTTTGCACCTGTAGCTAGATTAGAAGCCATTAGACTATTACTTGCATTTGCATGTCATATGAATTTTAACTTATTTCAATGGATGTAAAAAGTGCATTTCTAAATGGATTTATAAATGAAGAAGTTTATGTAGAACAACCATCAGGTTTTGAAGATCACGAATTTTCAAATCACGTCTTTAAATTGCACAAAGCATTGTATGGTTTGAAACAAGCACCTAGAGCTTGGTATGATAGATTAAGTAAATTCTTAATTGAAAATAATTTTATAAGAGGAAATGTTGATAAAACCTTGTTTTTGAAAAGAAAAGGTAAAGATTTATTAGTAGTTCAAATATATATTGATGACATCATTTTCGGTGCTACTAACAATACTCTATGTCAAGAGTTTGCTAAGTTGATGCAGGGAGAATTTGAAATGAGCATGATGGGAGAACTCAACTTCTTCCTTGGACTCCAAATCAAACAAAGCAAAGAGGGAATCTTTATCAACCAAACAAAATACACAAGAGAAATCCTAAAGAAGTTTGGTATGGAATCAATTAAACCCCTTGGAACACCAATGAGTCCTTCATGCAAGCTGGACAAAGATGAAGAAGGTAAGAAGATTGATCAGAAATATTATCGAGGTATAATCGGATCCCTACTTTACTTAACTGCAAGTAGACCAGACATAATGTTTGCTGTTTGCTTATGTGCTAGATTTCAGTCAGAACCTAAAGAATCACATTTAATTGCTGTTAAAAGAATACTAAGATATGTAAGTGGAACAAAAAATGTAGGTTTATGGTATTCTAGAGACTCCACATTAAATCTGATTGCATACACTGATTCTGATTATGCTGGATGTAAGTTAGATAGAAAAAGCACAAGTGGTGCATGCCAATTCTTGGGAAGTAACTTAATCTCATGGTTTAGCAAAAAGCAAAATTCAGTTGCATTATCAACTACTGAAGCTGAATATGTAGCAGCTGGAAGTTGCTGTGCTCAAATCCTATGGATTAAGCAACAACTTGAGGACTATGGTATCACACTTGATAAAACACCTATAAGATGTGATAACACAAGTGCAATTAATCTAACAAAGAATCCAATTCAACATTCAAGAACTAAACACATAGAAATTGATATCATTTTATAAGAGAACATGTAGCAAATAATGAAATATGTCTTGATTATGTTAACACTGAAGAACAATTAGCTGACATATTTACAAAACCTTTAAGTGAAGAAAGATTCTGTTATCTTAGAGGAGAGTTAGGGATTTGTGATCCATTAGAATGAATTTGAAACCCCTAAGGAGATTTTATCTAAGATTCTTTCAAATCCTTGATCTTTAAGGAAATCTTATTTAGAATTCATATCTAATTGATTCACTCATATTCAATGATTATTTTATCAATTTTCATGATCAAATTCTGGACACATTTCAGAAGTTTCATATTTTTTGTTCTGAAATGGTCTCGGAGCCGACTCGGTGCGTATCGAAGTCGACTCCTGGTTTCTACTGAAACTCTCGGGTCGACCCCTTCTCGGTGCGAGTCGACTCCAAGTTGGGATGGTTTTCTGTGACTGTCCAGAGTCGACCCCTGGCTTTGCGCGAGCCGACTCGAAGTGGTCCCAGGTTGATTTATCTAGGGCAGAGTCGACTCGCCGTTCATTTCAAACTTTCCAATCTCTCAAAATACTCTCTCCACAATATCTCCAAACCTTCCAAATTCCCAAAATCACTGATTATTACTTCCAATCGACCAATGGCACCCAAAACTAGAGGTTCCAATCTTGTTGCGGCCGGTGTGAAGCGGAAACGAGCCGTGAGGAAGACGGTGAAGCGTCCGTGCGTGAGCCTTCTCCAAGCACGGATTCCACTTCATCATCTTCAACCCCCAATGCTTCTCCAGCTGCTGCTCCTACTCAGGTAGATCGATTAGCAGATAGAATCATAACCACGGGTAGGAAAGTGGATTTTAAACTTTTTGAGGCAGAGGGATTTTTATTAGGGAGACAATTGATAGAGATGGGATGGGAGAAGATATGTTCACTGGATTGCCCCACTTATCCCTCTCTAGTAAAGGAGTTCTATAAGAATTTGTCTAGAGGTGATCATGGTCTCATAAGCACAGTGAGAGGACATAGGATCTCAGTGACTGTAGAGCTTCTGTCGAGACTATTGGATCTACCCTTATCAGGTACAGCCACATTTTCTTCTGAAGACCGAAGTCCTGCTCTTGCTAGATTATTAAACCGGGATGTTGTCGGATTTGAAGAGGTGTTTGCCAACCAACTTTCATTAGAACTGAGGTTACTTCATAACATTTGCAGTAGGATACTTTTTCCAAAGATAGGAAGATTTGATTATGTATCTGAAAGAGACATTTTTGTGATGGATGCTATCGTTACGGGAAAACCTATAAACCTTCCCAGCATGATTCTTTGGTACATTGCAGACTGTGGAGGAAAAAGGAAAGCTAGCTTGCCCTATGGAATGATTCTCACCAAGATTTTTCTGAGTCAAGGAGTTGTTATATCTGACAGTGAGCCAATGAGGAACCTGAGGCATACAGACTTTTATAGCTTGGCCACTATTCATCGGATGGGTTTTATTAAGAAAAATGAAAAATGGGAGAGGAAAGGATTGATAGAAGAGAGAGCTACGGATGTTGATGCACCAGGTCCATCAGTTAGACAATCCTCACCTGCACCTCCGAGCCCTCCTACTTCAGCACCTGCTCCTACACCTGCTCAGTCATTTGATCAAGCTTCATCCTCTACTGCTGGCTTCTCAGATCTACAACTAATGCAACTCAAAGGACTTTTAGAAGATCAGTCTGAAAAATTAAAGTCTGAGTTTGAATTTAAGTTCATGAACCT
The DNA here is from genome assembly GCA_900491605.1 of Calamus simplicifolius. NCBI lineage: Eukaryota > Viridiplantae > Streptophyta > Magnoliopsida > Arecales > Arecaceae > Calamus > Calamus simplicifolius. The sequence goes on from UESW01004454.1 coordinate 662,126, forward strand.
AAAAGAGACTCTATATTCATTGGATGAAAGAATCACTAAAATTGAGTCTACTCTCAGCACTTCGTCAAAGTCTTTAAGTGGAGACCTCAAGAACATTTTTGAAGAGCTTAAAGATATTTGCGGAGATGGCGAGACCTACTCTAAGTGCAATGCGGAGCTTCAAGACAAGATTTTGACTGCTTGCACTTTTGTAGATGAAAGGCTAAAAGATTATGTAAAAATCCAATCAGATGGAATGAAGAACATAGTTGATCATTTAACTAGGATTGTTAGAACTCATTTCTAATGTATTAGATTTTCAATCCTTGCTATGTATTGAAATTGTTGTTATGTTTTACTTTTTGATATCAATATATTAGACATTTCAATGTATTAGACTCTTTGATGGAATGAAATGTCAATTTTGGTTACTCAATGTATTTCTTTCTATCAATGAATGAATGAATGTTTATGCTTCTTTACCTTTTTGTTGATAACAAAAAAGGGGAGAGTTTTTATAGTCTTATGATTGAATATGCATATGAGAAAATCAAATTAATTAATGAGATAATTAATTGAATGATTAAGTTTCATAGGGGGAGCTACCTCATTCAGGGGGAGCCTAAGCCTATTTATGAAATCAAAATAAATTCACAAATCAATCATGCATAAACTCAATGTTTTTGTCATCATCAAAAAGGGGAGATTGTTGGGGAGTTTGTTGAAAAACTTATGCCCCAATCCTTTTGATTTTGATGATTACTAAAAGCCATGAGTATGATAAAAGATGCAATGAGTTTATTTACATGTGCAATGAATTTATTTTGAACAATCAATGAGAATGTTAAAGTTTGACATTAATCATTTTGAAAGTAACTTTAAGCTCGATGTTTAAGCTTTCAAAAGAAATTTTATAATTCATATTAAAATCAATGAGTTTATGGAATACTTCTTGAATTAATTCTTAATGTCAATTTTATTGAATTCAAGTCAAAAATATGAATTAAAATGAATCTGGAACGATTTTAAAGTCAATCAGAAAAATTTCTGATTTTTGATACATTCCGGAGCCGACTCTTGAGTTTCAGAGTCGACTCCACTCAGAGTACAGAAATGTCTATCTGTCTCGAGTCAACCCACGCAGTTTCTCGAGTCGACCCCCGATTTTGTCGAGCCGACTCCATGACTGTGCGAGTCGACTCCGCTCAGACACCAGAAGAGTATTTTTCTGAGCACTTCGCGAGTCGACCCCAACCTTTCATGAGTCGACCCCCGACTTTCAGGAGTCGACACTTTACTTTTGGTGAGTCGACCCCATGACTTTCTAAACATTTCTATTTTTAGTATCACGAGCTCGAGCCGACTCGGGAAAAGCATGAGTCGACTCCAGCAAATCTGGGCAAAATTTTTACGGATGCCAACTCAGCTCCAACGGTAAGTTTTTTGATTAACAGCTATTTTTCTTTGTCTCTAACGGCTATATCTTGCAGAATCTATAAATAGAGAAGCTATTTTCAAATCAAAGAGAGACGAATAGAGAGAAATTTATTTCAAAGAAAAAGAAGAGAAAAATCAGAAAAACAAAGCTTCAGTTGAAAAAATCCGAGATTCAAAATAGAGTGAAAGAAAGAGTGTGAAATCAAGGGAAGTTCCTTCTGTGTTCAAGCTCAAATCCAAGGAAGCTTCTGAAGAAAATCCAAGTGCTATTCAAGAGTATTTCAAGAGATTTTCAACACTCAAAGAAAAGAGGGAAAGCCTAAATCAACTCCAACACATCTTCCGTGAAGAATCCAAGCTGAGGCCTGGTTCTACACCTCCAAGGAGTTGAAGAAAAGGAGAAAAGATCAAAGCAACCAACTGCAAATCAGGCTTATCTAAACTCTATTCTTACATTTGTTTATCTGCTCATTAAGGAGCCATTGTAACTAAACAAACATATTTCTATTCTTTGTGTCTAGCTCAATCTGGGGGATTGAACTAGAGGAGGTAGTCTTACCTCAGTTCAAGCTTGGTTAAGCTTGGGTTAAGGGTTTTTGTGCTGGTGAGCCCTTGAAAACCAGCTGGGTTCATTGTGCGCCCGGAAAAATAACAAGTTCGAGTTGTGAGCTTGTAAAACAACTCTGCTGTAATCTAGGGTGATTATAGTGTGGACCCAAGTGAATCTTGAGAGTGGACGTAGGTGTTGGATACACCGAACCACTATAAATTCTTTGTGTTTGTCGTGTTCTATTGTCTCTTTCTCTATCTCTGTTTTATTCACTGCAATTTATAATTACTTTGCATATTGCCTTCATTCATCTCAAGCTAATTAATTTAAAAGGCTAATTTTTTAAGAACCCAATTCACCCCACCCCCCCTCTTGGGTTGTCATCTGGGCCAACATGCTGCCTCTAACTCGATGGTGATAGGTATATCTATTAATTTAATATTTACAAGTTATAGCATTCATATCTTGTGTAGTACATTGATATTAAATGATAGATAAGATAGATGAATATTATAATTAAAATTTATGACATCTTAGAAAGGTTCAAATTTTCATGATCAGGTATGATAAAATTAGCTAACTCTTTTGCTCGCACCTTAATAGATTCAGGTGCTACACGCTCATTCATATCTAAAGACTTACTATCAAAAATGAATCTTTGACACCAGTGTCACTAGAGCTAAAGTTGAATATTTCTCTTCCCAATGGGGATGTGCTAGTGGTAGATTCAACATGTAGATCTTATCTCGTAAAAAATGAGGATAAAGATTTGGAAGCAGATTTGCTAGTCCTTCCATTGAACGATTTTGATGTAATTCTAGGAATGGATTGGTTTGCCTCCTACCATGCTTCAGTAGACTATTTCAGAAAAAAGGTGATTTTTAAAATTTCAAATTAGTCTGAATTCAGTTTTATCGGAAGCCAAGAGAGTCTTGCCTCGATGTTGGTATTAGCTCTGTAGGCTGAAAAATATCTAAAGAAAGGTTGTCAGAGGTTTCTTGCTATGGTCAAGGATCTTCAGCAGGAAGTAATTAAACTAGAAAATATTCCAGTGGTTTAAGAATTTTCTGATGTCTTTCCTAAGGAATTGACCAAATCACCTCCGGAACAGAAGGTTAAGTTCACTATTGATTTGGCCCTTGGCACTGGACCTATATCTAAGGCTCCTTACCACATGGCCCCAGCTGAACTAAAGGAGCTGAAGATTCAGCTGCAGGAACTTCTGAATTGGGGATTCATCGACCCATTGTTTCTCCTTGGGGTGCCCCAGTGCCATTTGTTAAGAAAAAGGATGGCAGTCTTTAGCTCTGCATTGATTACTGAGAAATTAATAAGGTAACAATATGGAACAAGTACCCTTTACCAAGGATTGATGATCTATTTGATCAACTTCAAGGAGCTCAAGTGTTCTCAAAAATTGATATTCGATCAGGGTATCATCAACTTAAGATTAAGGCTGGGGATGTGCCTAAGACTGCATTCAGAACTAGATATTGCTATTATGAGTTCTTGGTAACGACATTTGAATTGACAAATGCCCTAGCAATATTCATGGATCTGATGAACAGGGTCTTTAAACCATACTTGGACCAGTTTGTAGTAGTCTTTATTGATGACATCCTAGTATATTCAAGAAGTCAGAAGAAGCATGAGGACAACCTGAGGATTGTTCTGTAGACCCTTCGAGAGAATAAATTATATGCCAAGCTATAGAAATGTGACTTCTGGATGAACAAGTGTCTTTCTTGGATCATGTGATATCTAGAGATGGCATATCTGTGGATCCGAAGAAGGTTGAGGCTATTGTGAACTGGAGTCAACCTTCTAATGTGTCTGAAATCAGGAGCTTTCTAGGGCTAGCTAGGTATTATTGCAGGTTCATTGAGGACTTCTCTCGCATTGCTCTACCCTTGACCCGCTTAATCCAAAAGCGAGTAAAGTTTGAATGGACTGAGGATTGTGAGAGAAGTTTTCAATAGCTCAAGAAATGTTTGGTATCAGCTCCTATCCTTACCCTTCCATCAGGATCTGGAGGGTTCACCTTGTTCATTGATGCTTCTCAGAAAGGATTAGGATGTGTCATAATGCAGAACGGGAAGGCGATAGCTTATTATTCTAGATAGTTAAAGCCTTACGAGCAAAACTATCCTATCCATGATCTCGAATTAGCAGCAGTAGTGTTTTCTTTGAAGATTTGGAGGCATTATCTGTATGGGAAGACTTATGTATATATAGATAATCAAAGTTTGAAATACATCTTCTCACAGAAGGAATTAAATTTGAGGCAGAGGAGGTGGTTGGAGTTGCTAAAGGATTATGATTTGAATCTACACTACCATCCAAGAAAAGCAAATGTAGTGACAGATGCCTTGAGTAGAAAGTTCTCTTTTGATCTAGCATTCATGATTACTTCTCAACCTACATCCGAAGGGATTTGGAGAAGCTGGAGATTGAGCTGAGAGTACAACGGTCTGATAGACAAGTTGCAGCGCTAGTACTTCAGTCTACCTTTATTGACAGAATCAAATCCTCCCAAAAAGAAACTTAGAATTTCAAAGAATTAAGGAAGCTATGCAATCTGGGGTTCAAAATAAATTTTACAAAATGGAGAATGGATCTCTGAGGTTTAATGGGAGACTCTGTGCTCCAAATGTGAAGGAATTGAAGGCAAAAATTTTAAGGGAGGCTCACTACTCACCCTATACAGTGTACCCTGGTAGCACAAAAATGTATAGGGACTTGAGAGAACATTTTGCTGGAAAGGAATAAAAAAGGATATTTCTCTATATGTGGCCAAGTGCTTAATATGCAGGCAAAAGTTGAGAATCAAAGATCTGTTGGACCTCTTCAATCTCTATTGATTCCTCAGTGGAAATGGAAGAATATCACTATGGATTTTGTCATAGGTCTGCCCAAAACTCTCAAGAGCAATGATGCAGTCTGGGTCATTGTGGACAGATTAACAAAATCAGCCCATTTTCAACCTTTCAGAATTGCAGTATCCAGCGAAAGATTGGCCAGTATGTACATAGACCAGATTGTAAGACTCCATGGAGTTCTTGTGTCTATTGTGTCAGATCGGGATACTAGATTTGTGTCCCAATTTTGAAAGAGTTTTCATAAGGCTCTAGGAACCAAACTAAATTTTAGCACAACTTTTCACCCTCAGACAGATGACAGTCCGAAAGAACTATCCAGATTTGGCAGATATGTTGCGAGCTTGTATGATGGACTTAGGTAGTACTTGGGATAACCACTTACCCTTAGTGGAATTTGCCTATAATAACAGTTATCAAGCTAGCATTCAAATGGCTTTTTTTGAAGCTTTATATAGTAAAAAATGTAGATCTCCTCTATGTTGGGATGATGTTGAAGAAAGAAAGTTGTGAGGTCCTGAGCTGGTACAACATACTGCAACTAATTAAAGAGCGGCTTCATACAGCTCAAAGTCGACAAAAAGCTATGCTGATGTCAGAAGAAGACTTTTGAGTTTTAGGTTGGAGACCATGTATTCTTAAAAGTATCACCAACCAAGGATATGATGAGATTTGGAATTAGAGGCAAATTGAATCCACGATGCATAGGCCCTTTTGAAATCTTAAGTAAGGTTGGAGAAGTAGCCTACAGCTTGGCTTTGCTACCAGCACTCTCTGGGATACATAATATATTCCATGTTTTCATGTTAAGGAAATATATTTCAGACCCCAGCCATGTGATAGAACTTGAACCAATTTAGCTTAAGAAAAATTTGACCTATAGAAAACATACTGTGCATATCGTGGATCGCAAGGATCAAGTCCTGAGATGGCGTAGCATCTACTTGGGAACTTGAGGAAGAAATGAAAAGGAAATACCCTCATATGTTTGTAACTTAAGTATATGAATGCAAAGTGAATTAATGACCATATTTTCATTTAAGGAATATGGGAGCTTATATTTCTACTCTGGATGTTAATTATATAGTGTGATTAATAAATAGTAATTTTGAGGATGAAATTATTTCAATGAGGGAGGAATGTAACGCCCACTTTTATCATGGCGTTACCAACCAAATCGGCCAACCAAATCGGCAGAGGATTCAGTGAAAAAAAAGAAAGAAAAGAAAACATTTCCTCTCCCCTCATTGCATATCTGGTCCATTGTTGTCCTCGCCGTTGTCTCCTCCTCATGGCTTGATTCCACATGTAATCTTTCTTTCTTTTTCTTTTAGTTTATAATTTAGTTTATTGATAGATCTAAGAGAAAAAAGGACAATGCCGCTAAGCGATGGCAGTGCGTGGGAGAGGGTCATCGGATGGCCCTCCCCTATTTCGGGAGCCGAAATGGCTCCCGTGTTTGGTTCGGACCTGGCTGCATGCCCGTCTCGCCAGGCCCAGATCTGAGGCAGCAGCCCCCATCGGCATCCGTGCATCGTCTAATGGGGTTTGGTCGGCCAGAGTAGGCCGGCCGTGCCACCTCTTAGGGGGGAGCAGAAGAAAGTGGCCTTGTTTTAGATCTGGAACATAGCATTAGTGAGAAAAAAAAAGAAAGAAAAAAAGGAGAAGGGGAGGCAGCTGCCGGTGGTCATCCTTGTTGGGGCAATCGGCCAGTAAGGCTGGCTGTGGCACTAGGCCACCGATCCCACGAGCAAAGTGATGGGTGCTCATGGGAGAAAATTAGGGATGAGAGAGAGGGGTGAATGGGATGGCTTGGGTCAGCTCATTAAATCAAGTTGGACCCAATTTTGGAGCCCAAATCGGGCTTTGCCCAATGTATAAAAATAGGGTTTGGATCATCTTTGATCCTAGTTTGTTAAAAAAAATTTATTTTCCCATTTAAAATAATGAATATGAAGATATTCGAAACCCAAATTGGGCCCAGGACAAGACTTGATAGCTTAATTGAGTCTATTTTAGCCTTACATATTTTGAAAATTAAAATATAAAATATTATATTGTAAGTGTCATAAGCTTAAAAAATTGATTTGGACGTAAGGATTAGCGATAGAAGGTAAGTAAGCCATTTATCATCAGTAATTTAGTAAATTATTAAATTATGCAATTTTTGAATAAAATATTTGTACATGATAGATATTATTTTTTGTATATACTACGATCATGCAAATGAATTTTGATACATTATTTTATTCATTTAAATATTTGATAACAATATTTTGGATTTTAGATAAATTCTACATAATTTATAAAATAAATAATGATAGCAATATTAGTAGAAATAATAATACATGTGAAAATAATATAAATAATAAACTAATATTACTTATGTAAAATAAATAGTTACTATACATGTTCAAATTATAAATTAGTAAAAATATTAGATTTTTAAAATTATTAATATAGAGAATATGATATGAATATGTGCATATGTTAGGTTAACCTAAAGAATTTTATGGTTAATATTTGCATAAAAAAGAAAAATAAGTTTTGAAAAGAAATTATGTTACCCGTGGTCCACTATGATGTGATTATGTGATATAATTTTTGATATCAGGACCCATCTTTACGGGGAATATATGTGAAGGATACACCTTTTTGTGGTGTTCTTTTCTGGCCCTCACCCACAGGAATTATATGGTTCTGTTCTGGCCCTCACCCATAGGAATTATATGGTATTCTGTTCTGGCCCTCACCCAGGAATTATATATGGTATTCTGTTCTGGCCCTCACCCACAGGGATTATATGTGGTATTATTGTTTTGGTCCTTACCCATAGGGATTGTATGTGGTGTTCTGTTCGGGCCTTGTCACAAGGATATATGTGGACATAGTTTGCGATCATGGTGTATTTGTAATAAGATGAAATACAATATGATGATTTGAAAACTTAGAACTGCAATCTTGAGTCATGATATGCATTGTGATTTCAATGAATTTTAAGAATATAAATAACATCAGATAGTAAGATGATATGAATGTTTTGACATATGAAAGTTTTGACATATGAAAGTAAGTAAATCAAAACATGTTATATTATTAAAGTTATATGATATGTTTTATGTTAGGCTTACTTATTGAGTGTAAACTCATTAAACTCTTGTTGACATTTTTCAAGCAAAAAAAATAAAGAAGAACCTGATTAGATTGAAGTTTCTGTCAGCCTAACTTAAATGAAAATTTATCTTTTCTTGTATCTTGGACATCTTTTGTTTGGAATTTGTAATAAGAATGTTGGTACTTTTGATGGCATAATAGTTGTTGACCACGTATTTGATTTGGATGAATACAAAATGATTAAGTATAACACTAAGAATTTTGTTGAGGCAATGATTTCAGGGAATCCATCATGAAGAAAGGTATCACTTCAAATTAAGGTATCTCATGTATCAAAGGTAATGTAGGTAAAGAAAAATAATTGGTAAATAGTGACGTTAATGTTGGCCGACCAGTTGGCCGCCCAACATTGGTGAATAGTGATGTTGGCCGACCAGTTGGTCGCCCAACAAGTCTAGGATTCCCCGGTTTCCATCGTCTTCTTTCCGAAATTCCACAAAGACTTGAGTTCACCATTGATGTTTGAAATTGATCTTCCTGAAGTCTTTAATCACTGAAATTGGATTGCAATATGGAAGGATTAACTCTTCCTCATTAAATGGTATCTTAATTGCTACCGATTTTCTTGACAATTGAGTGAATTTTTGAATTAAAGCTTGCTTTGTTTAAAAACTTTATCTTCCCAACATCGTCTTCTTCAACACATCGTAAATTTTTTTGTCTGGGATTTTTTTTCAAATGAAGCTTTCAATCTCTACGTTTTCTTCTCGGACATGGGGAAGGAATTTCAAACGCTTGCTTGCCTGCCTTAATTACCTGGGAAAGCATTTTCAAGGATTGCAGGAAGCCATCATCTTCTTCAATGGAAATCTGATAGCCTGGTTAAAATTTTCAAATGTCTGCAATGGCTGAGAAAAATTTCTTCAACACATGCTTGCTACATTGGATTGCTAAGCCTTGTTTTTCAATTGATTGCATTCAATGCTCCTCCACTCCTCTCAACGACTTCTTCAGCTTCCTGCCTATAAATAGGCCCTTGAAGCATTCATCCGTAGCAAGTAGTGAGCCAAGCAGAGCATCCATCTTAGTTGAGTAAATCCAAGTGAGGAAAAAATAAAAGAGGAGGAAGGAAAGGCTGAGAGAGTTCTAAAAAAATTCTAGAGTGCTACTTTAAAAGTTTTCATCAGTGGAAGTGATATCAAAGCTCCAGCCACATTCTGAAAAGCAGTTAAGCTTCATCCATTCCTCCAACATGCTCAAAGGAAGAATCCATTCCGTGGTGGTCTTCATATTTGTAAAGTATTTTTTTTGAATATTTGCTCACTTAAGAAGCTTCCTGTGCACACTGCTTATCTTATTGTGCTTGGTATTTAAGTTTCACAGTGGTAAACTTGCAAGGATAGAGGTCTACCGTGTAAGGCTTCCTTGTGCCTGAAAAACAAGAGGCTAGCCTAGAAGGCTAGGTGTAAGGCTCCCTTGTGCCTGTAAATAAGTTGCTAGCCAGGTTGGCTAGGGTGGTTAGTGAAAATTCCCAAGAGATTCTTGGGGAGTCGATGTAGGTGCAGGTTGGCACCGAACTACTATAAATTGCATGTGTTTGTGTGATTTAAATTTTTGTGGTGCTTGAATATTTTCTCTACACTTCACGTCACTTTTCGTTAATTCTAAAATTTTCTAAAAAGTATATTTGCTAATTATTAATAATTTTTGAAAAAAAAACCAATTCACCGCCTCTCTTGGGCTGCAATATCTGGGCAACAAGTGGTATCGGAGCAGGTGCTTTTGTTACTAAGCCTTAAAAAGCTTTGAGCTAAAGATCATGGCAACCCAAGTGAGTTCACTATTAAGTGAGTGGCAATCCATAAATAGATCACCTCTGTTTAATAGCACTAATTACACTTATTGGAAGCCAGAATGAAAATCTCATTCAAGTACTTGACTATGATCTATGAAATATCATATTGCATGATCCTCACACATCCACAACAATATTAAATGGCATAAAATTTTTATACCGAAAACGGAATGGGATGAACATGATAAGAAGATGGCTCAGCTCAATGCTAAAGCTATGAATGTCTTATATTGTTCATTGGATGCTAATGAGTTTAATCATATTTCCACTTGTTGTTCTGCTAAAAAAATATGGGATAGATTAGAAGTTACTCATGAAGGTACTAATCAAGTTAAAGAATCTAAAATAAATATACTTGTGCATAAATATGAATTGTTTAAAATGGATTCTACTGAAAATATTACTGATATGTTTACAAGGTTTATTGATATCATTGATGGGCTGAAAAGCCTTGAAAAATCCTATACTAACGGTGAACTTGTTAGAAAAATTTTGAGATCCTTGCCCAGGTCTTGGAAGGCTAAGGTCATTGCAATACAAAAAGCCAAGGACCTCAACATTTTATCGTTAAAGGAACTGGTTGGGTCGCTAATGACTCATGAGCTGCAATAGCGACAATACCTTGATGAGGATGAGTCAAACAAGAAAAGAATACTGGCACTAAAGAGTGCTACACTAAATGAAGAAAGTGAGGAAAGCACAAGTGATAGTGAGGAGGATGAGGAGATGGCTCTTATCATCGAAAATTTAAGAAATTCATGAGGAAGAAAAAATTTGAAGAAAAAAGGAGACAATTTGTGAAAGGAGAGCATAGTAAACAATAAAACAAAGATCAGCCCCTTATATGTTATGAATGCAAAAAGTTGGGTCATTTTAGATCTGAATGCCCTCTATTAAAGAAAGGTCCCAAGAAATTCAAGAAGAAAGCAATGATTGTCACTTGGAGTGATAGTGATGAATCAAGCTCCGACGAAGATGAAAAGAATGAGGAAGCCAACCTATGCTTCATGGCAGACAATGAAGTGGTAAGCCCTAATTTACTAGATGATTTTACTTTTGAAGAATTGCATAGTGCATTTTATGAATTAGTTAATGATTTTGCTAACTTAAGTTCTAAAAACAAAGAATTAAAAAATCAAGTCAAAAACTTAAGTTTTGAAAAACAAAAACTTTCAAAGGAAAATGAATCTTTGCTTCAAGAAAATAAAGACTTGAAAAATAAGTAGATAGATTAAAACATATAGTAGAGAAGTTTACTATGAGCTCAAATAAATTAGAAATGATTCTGAATAATCAAAGAGCAATTTACAACAAAGCTTGTCTTAGATATGATACTATGAAGAAACAAAAATTCTTGAAAAATAATTTTATGTATGCTAGTGATTTTGCAAAAATTACATGCTTTAAATATGAAAAACCTAGTCATAAAGCATATTCATATCACACACACAATATTAAAAAAATATGGGTTCCAAAAGGAACCATGCCGATTAACCCCAAAGGACCCAAGAAAGCTTGGGTCCCTAAAACGAAGACTTGACATTATGGATGCAGGTGTGTCTTGCAACCCAAGCAACTAAAAAAATGGTATTTAGACAACGGATGTTCAAGACATATGACGGGTGATGAATCATAATTCATCACTTTGAAGCAAATGATGAAGAAGTAGTTACCTTTGGTGGTAATGGCCAAGGAAAATTATTGGTATTGGTAAAATTGGTATAACTCCTCATGCATTTATTGATAATGTCTTGCTTGTAAATAGTTTGAAACATAATTTATTAAGTATTAGTCAATTGTATGATAAAGGTTTTAAAGTTATTTTTGAATCATCTTTATGCATTGTTACTAATCCTGCTGATAATGAAACTTATTGGTCATAGGTATGGTAATGTTTACATTGTTGATTTGAATGATTTGAATGACAAAAATTTTGATTGTCTAGTTGCCATGAATGCTAAAATTGATGAAACTAGTTGGTTATGGCATTGTAGGTTTGCACATGTCAGCTTGGACTTGCTTTCAAAATTAATCAAAAAGGATTTAGTCAAAGGTTTTCCAAAATTAAATTTTAAAAAAGATAAGATTTGTGATGCATGTCAATTTGAAAAACAAGCAAGAGTTTCATTCAAATCTACAAATATGATTCTAACCTCTAAACCTTTAGAACTTTTACATATGGATTTATTTGAACCGACTAGAACCACAAGTCTAGGCGAAAAACATTATGGTTTTGTAATTATCTATGATTTCTCGCGTTTTTAGGGTTTTATTTTAACAAGATGAGGCATTTGAAGCTTTTCTAAAACTCTTTAGAAAAATAACAAATGAAAAAGGTCTTCAAGTTTTATCAATTAGAAGTGATCATGGAAAAGAGTTTGAAAATCCATACTTTGAAAATTTTTGTAATGAATATGAAATTGAACATAATTTTTCTGCTCCTAGGACTTCTCAACAAAATGGTGTTGTTGAGAGAAAGAACAGAAACTCTTGAAGAAATGGCCAGAACCATGCTGTGTGAAAGTTATCTCCCAAAATATTTTTGGGCTGAAGCTATTAATACAACATGTTATGTTTTAAATCGTGCTTTGATTAGACTGATTTTGAAAAAGACCCCCTATGAACTTTGAAAAGGAAGAAATGATGCAAGACCGATTCGCATGCAAGTAATTTTTTTCTTTTTTTTTTAATGATTAATGATTGCAGTTGATTATTCTCCCAAAGTAATAGTCTAAGAGGGATTCAGGAAAATTCACAATAAATCCGTAAGCGAAACAGTTCCTAAAAAAATAAAGAAGAAGGACCGCTGAGGCTAAGAAGCCCCGGTAGGGCTTGCTCTCCTACAATAAAGTTACTAGTAGATTAGATGGGTGTACCTAGCAAGAGGGGAAAGATCAAAGTGTTGAAGGGGTTGCTCTGCCCGGTGAATGCGCCCTAGATGACCAAGCCTTGAGCCCACGGATCTGCAGCCAAGTATCCGCTGTCCTGGATGATGATCGCCTTGAATCCTAGATTTGTGGCTATTGAGGGATCTGCAAGATCACCATACAAGGGTTAAAGAATCATAGAAAAATTTAGAATAGAGGCAAAGAGGCAAGAAAGGAGTAGAGAAAAGGAGAGGGCAGCCAAGGGCTCTTGGGCGTCCACTATTGGAAGACAAAGGTGGCGGCCAGGGTTTCTCCTGGAGACTTGATGTTGGCACGCACAGGAGGAGGGAACAAGAGCACCAGAGAACCAATTAACAAAAATCACAATAACTCAAAACTTGGATTGATTGATTAATAATAAAAGATACATCATTTATACAAGAGGGTCTCTTTATAGAGCAAGAGACTTGGGGCCCAAGAAAATATAGATATGGAAAGAGAGAAAAGAAAAAAAAAAAGGCGCCCTAATCAAATTTGGCATGAAATCTGCAGCGTCCAGATGAGGAAGGTGATTTCTAGATGCAATCAGTGGCAGCTAGATTCGGCATGAAATCTGTGGCGTCCAGATGAGGCAGGTGATCTTCTAGATATGATTGAGATGCAATCAGTGGCAGCATAATTTGGCATGAAATCTGTAGCATCCAGATGAGGAAGGTGATCTTCTAGATGCAATCAGCGACAGCTTAATTTGGCATGAAATCGGCATCGACTAGATGAGGAAAATGATCATCCAGATCAAAAAGGTTGCTTGCTCTGCTAGGTGGCATGTGGGTTGCTTGAAGTAGGTGTGGCACCAACTTGAATTTAGCAACTGCTCTGTCTGACTGTGATGGCCTTGTCTTTTGCTCCAAGACTGATGTCTCCTCTTGTAAGCCGATGAACTTACTACAGGACTCACATTAAAATAAACTAAACTGGATAGGACTCAATTTAGAATAAAATGAACTGGACGGGACTCAAAATAAACTAAACTTTATTTCCTAACTCAAGACTTGAATCATAACTAATAAGATATCTACAGAGGGTTAAGAATCCTCTGCTTGATCCTGGTGCCCGCACCAATTCTCCCGGGATGGAAAGAACTCGACCCCGTAGAGTATGGGTCATTCTGGCTCTGGTATCTCTCTAGTAGGTCTGGGTCGAGGTGCTGCAAGTCCTCTCAAGTAATCCATGAATCATCAGATTCAGGGTGACCCTGCCATCAGACCAGGTAGCGTTGATAACTGCGGTTCCGGGTCGTAATGGCTTGATCGTCTAGGATATGCTTGATCCGCTCTCCTCGCTCAAGTAAAATTGGTGGTGGATACTCTTGGGTAGGTTCGCTCATGAAAGGAGGGTTAGGTCCAAAGTACTCACTAGGAATAGCTGCTGGTTCCCTATATTCTACTAGGTCTCAATATTGAAGGTAGAGCTAATGCCCCAATCCGAGGGCAGATTTAGCACATAGGCATTGGGTCCTACCTTCTCTATTATTTTAAAGGGACCAGCTCCGTGAGCATGAAGTTTCTTAACGGTCTCTGGTGGGAACCGTTCAGGCCTAAGCCTAACAATGATATAATCCCCTACACCGAACTCTTTGGCTCTTCTTCGGGAGTTAGCCAGTCTTTTATAAGTTTCATTACTTAGATTTATTTTCTGACTAATGTCCTTATGTAAATCTTTGATATGCTATGAAATGCTTGTGCGGACTCTGAGACTCGTGTGTGGAGGAGTAAAGTAATTAGATCAAGTGGATGATTAGGCTTGTACCCATGGACTATCTCAAATGGACTCTTGCTCGTGGACCTGTTCATTAAGCTATTGTAGGCGAACTTAGCACGAGGCAGTAATAAATCCCATGTCCCTAGTGTTGGCCCGGATGGCAACCCAAGAGGGGGGGGATGTGAATTGGGTACTTTAAAAATTAAGCCTTTTAAAACAATTTAAACTATTGATGAGAGGATATACACAATTAATTCAAGTTAAAGCACGATAGCAAGAGAGAGAGACAATAAGCACGGAAAACACAAAGATTTTATAGTGGTTCGGTGTATCCAACACCTACGTCCACTCCCAAGCTCCACATAGGTCCACACTATAATCTCCTCGATTACAGTCGAGTTGTTTTACAAGCTCACAACCCAAACTTGTTGTTTTTCCGGGATCACAATGAACCCAGTCGGTTTTACACGAGCTCACCAGCACAAAACCCAACAACAAGCTATCCTTAGCTTGTGCCGAGGTAAACTACCTCCACTAATTCAATCCACTGATTGAATTAGCAAACCACAAGATAAAAAATATGAGTTTAGTACAAAACAGCTCCTTTTGAGCAGATATTTCAAAATAAAAGCAAAGTTTAGAAGGGCCTATTTAGATTCGATTTGAGTGCAGGCTTTTCTTCTTTTCTTCTTTTTCTCAACTCCTTTGAAGTGTGGAATCGGGCCTCAGCTCAGATTCTTCACGGATTGAATGTTGGAGTTGATTTGAACTTATTCTCCCTTTCTTTGAATGTTGAAAATCTCTTGATTTGATCTTGAATGGCTCTTGGATTTTCTTCTAGACTTTCTTGGATTGATGAACTTGAGCACAGATGAAGTCTCCTTTGATTTCACTCCTTCTCTTTCACTCTATTTTGAATCTCGGATTTTTCAAATGACGCTCTATTTTTCCTCTTTCTGAAAGATTTTTCTTTTTCTCTCTTGATCTATATGTGTCTCTCTTTTAATTTGAAAATGGCCTCTCTATTTATAGACTCTGCAAAAATATAGCCGTTAGAAACAAAGAAATCTAGCCGTTATTGAAAAATATTACCGTTGGCACTGAGTTGGCATTCAGAAAAAGTCATGCCCAGATTTGTTGGAGTCGGCTCCAACTTTAGGCGAGTCGGCTCGAAGACGCGATGCCAAAAATAGAAACATTCAGATAGTTAAGGGGTCGACTCAAGAAAAATAAGGTGTCAGCTCCTGACAGTCGGGGGTCGACTCATGAAAAGCAAGGGGTTGACTCGAGAAGTGCTTAGAAAAATAACTCTCTGGAGTCTGAGCAGAGTCGACTCTTACAGTCATGGAGTCGGCTCGACAATATCGGAGGTCGACTCTTGAAATCACAGGGGTCGACTCGAGAAAATCAGGAATCTCTGTATACTGAGTGGAGTCGACTCTGAAACTCTAGAGTCGGCTTCGGAACATATCAAAAATCAGAGAATTTTTTGATTGACTTTGAAATTCATTCCAGATTAATTTTAAATCAATTTTTGACTTGAATAATAAATTTGATATTAAGAATCAATTCAAGATATGTTTCAAAAACTCATTGATTGAAATATGAAGTATAAAATTTTTTTTTTTAAAGCTTAAACATGGAGCTTGAAGCTACTTTCCAATTGATTATAGTCATACTTAACATACTCATTGATTATGAGAAATAAATTCATTGCTCATGTAAATAAATTCATTGCATCTTTTAATATACTCATGGCTTTTGGTAATCATCAAAATCAATAAAATTGGGGCAACAATTTCTCAACAATCTCCCCAACACCTAGGTATTCGCCTATAAGTCACCTAAGAAGGTTTCCTAGACTATGGTTCACCACTTCAGTTTACCCATTCGTTTGGGGGTGAAAGGCTGTGGAAAAATTAAGTTTGGTCCCTAATAGACGCCATAGCATTTTTTAAAAGTAGCTGGTGAACCTAACATTCCTATCAGAAACAATGGTCTTAGGTAGGTCATGGAGCTTAACCACGCTGTCTAAGAAAAGTCGGGCAATCCTAGACGCATCAAAGGTTTGCGAACAAAGGATGAAATGAGCCATCTTAGAGAACCTATCGACTACTACAAAGATGGAGTCGTGCTTCTTCTGGGTTTCAGGTAATCCTAGAATGAAGTCCATACTAAGGTCTTGCCAAGGACGATCAGGCACTGGCAAAGGAGTATATAGACCGGTGTTCTACTTCTGCTGTTTTGCAACGGCACAAGTTCAACATCGGGCTGTTATCAAGGCAACGAGCCTTTTTAATCCTGACCAGTAAAATTGATCCTCTATCGCTAGAATAGTCTTATCTCTTCCAAAATGACCATGTAATCCCCCACCATGCATTCCCATACTAGGAATTCTCTCAGTGACGTCCTAGGGATACAAAGTCTATTGCCCCTAAAAAGGTAACCATCCTGGATGGTATAATCTCCACTGGTACTGGATGGCCCTAGCTGAAGGATCTTATAAATTTCACCAAAGTTATGACAGGTCTCATACTCATCTTTTATCCGGTTGAATCCTATAACTTCGGTGCTAACAGTACTCAACAACAAAGACTTACGGCTTAGGGCGTCTACTACTTATTTTCTATACCGGCACGATGTTTCAGGACAAAAGTGTATGCCTGAATGTATTCAACCCATTTGTCATGCCTAGAATTTAGCTTCTTTTGGGAGTTTAGAAATCGGAGTGCCTCATAATTAGAAAATAAGACAAACTCCTACGGTAGTAAGTAATGTCTCCAATACTTAAGGGCTTGTACTACCGCATAGAATTCCTTATCATAGGTGGAATATCTAAGTTTAGCTTCATTTAATTTTTCACTAAAGAAAGCTATGGGGTGTTTTTCTTGGCTTAACACTCTACCTATGCCTACTCCCAACGCGTCGCACGCAACCTCAAACACCTTAGAAAAGTCTGGAAGTCTAAGTATGGGTGTATGAGTCATCCTATCCTTAAGCTCTAGGAAGGCCTTATTAGCTGACTTAGTCCACTCAAAATTATCCTTCCTAATACAATTAGTGATAGGTGCGACGATGGTGCTAAATCCCCTAATGAATCTTCTGTAAAAGGTTGCTAAGCCATGGAAGCTGCGAACATCGTGGACGTTCATGGGTACCGGCCACTCTACGACCGACCTAACCTTTTCAGGATCCGCTGAAACACCTTCTGGGGTTACCACAAACCTAGAAAGATAACCCTATGCGTCATGAAATCACACTTCTTAAGGTTTGCATATAGGCTATTCTCTCTAAGGGTCTGACAGATTAATCTGAGATAGTTAAGATGGTCCTCTTTGGTCTTGCTATAAATTAATATATCATTAAAATAGACCACTAAGAATTTTCCCATGTACTCTTTTAGGACCTGGGTCATGATTCTCATGAATGTGCTAGATGCGTTTGACAGCCCAAAAGGCATCACGACCCACTCAAACAGACCATCTCTAGTCTTAAATGCTGTCTTCCACTCATCCCCTGGTCTAATTTTAACCTGATGGTAACCACTCTTAAGGTCTATTTTGGAAAAGATAGTGACACCCGCCATCATGTCCAACATGTCATCTAGTCTTGGGATAGGAAATTTATACTTGATAGTGATTTTCTTGATGGCCCTACTATCCATGCACATTCTCCAGGTACCATCCTTCTTAGGGGTTAATAGTGCAGGAACTGCACAAGGACTTAAGCTCTCCCTAAAGAAACATTTCCTAAATAATTCTTCCACTTGTTTTTGTAGTTCTTGATGCTCAGTGGGGTTCATCCTATAATGGAGAAGGTTTGGGAAGGTGGATCCTGGGATCAGGTCAATGGCATGTTGGATGTTTCTTAGGGGTGGTAACTGATCAGGCAATTCTTTAGGGAAGACATCCTTAAACTCCTCTAGGATCTCAATTACTTCTGGGGTTATTCCTTTTGGACTGATTCATAGATCTCTTTAGTGGTTAAAATCCAAACAAGATTACCCTCAGTGATGTCCTTTTCTAATTCCTTAGCATTAATCAGATTAACTCTTGGCTTGCTATCCTTAAGGTTGCTAGATCCTTTCTTGATTGGGTCCCTAGGTGGACTTGGATGTATCACATACTTGTTCCCATTGTGTTTAAAAGAGTAGATGTTGGATCAACCAAACAAGGTGGCATCATGATCGTAAAGCCAAGGTCGACCTAATATAATACTACTAACACCCATAGGAATTACATCGCACCAGACCTTTTCCTCATAATTTTGCAATTTGATTAGTATTTGGCATATGGATTTGATTGGGATAGAGGTGGAATCTACCCATGAGACCTTATAGGCACTAGGATGGGAAACTGTGGTCAATCCTAATGACTTAACTGTATTGGCAGAGACGACATTGACACAACTCCCGCTATCCACTATGATCTTGAGCACCTTATCCCCTATCTTAACAAAAGTCTGTAGGATGTTAGTCCTATGCCAATCTTCCTGGTCCTTAGTTTGAGTCTGGGTCAAGATACATCTAACCACTCCTAGTAGGTCTTCAGACTTAAATGTTTCCTCCTTTCCATCGTACTCATCTATCAGATGGGTATCAGCCTCATAGACCTCTCCCTCAGGCTCAACTAGGGACTCAGATTCAGTCTCAGGTAACTCATCTATATGAAGGGATCTGACTGGGCACTGGCTGATCATATGTCCTGGTTTGTTGCATCTAAAGCATTTGATCTGGGGGTTGAAATTTCTTTAGACCTCTACAGATTGCCCTTATCCTCTCTATGGGGTATAGGGGTACTATTCTGGGGTCGACTCAACTCAGTTCGGCTTGTACTGGGTTGGCTAATGTTGGGTCGACTCGAAAAAGTCTGGCGGGGGTCTGAGTACTGGGTAGGTCTGGGACGACTAGGATAGGCCTGGCTAGATTCTGGATATGGGCTAGGGCTCTTGGTAGCCTCTGATCTACGATAGGGTGGCCCTCTCTGAAAATGTTCATAATCCCTAGCAACTTGGTAAGCTTCTTCTAAATTGTGTACCCTTCTTAGGTAGAGTTCTCTTTGAATATCTGCTCTCAGGCCATACCTAAACTTGGATAGGGTGACTTTCTCAGACTGAACGATATTACACCTCATGGTATACTCTTGGAATGTAGCAGTGTATTCATTCACAATTTTACTACCCTGAATTAATCCCTGCCACTAGTCCAATAGGCTCTATTCATACGATGTGGGGACATAATTGGACCTAAGTCTAGCATTCATGGCGTGCCAGGTGACTATGGGGTCTCTACCCTCTAATAATTGTCTTCGCTCTAAAGTGGCCCAGTATAACCTAGCCCGTTGTACTAACTTGAGCTTGGCAAACTTAAACTTACGCTCTTCAGACATGTCGTACCAGTCAAAGTACTGGTCCATCCCTTCCTCCTAATCTAGGTAGTCCTTAGGGTCCATAGAGCCATCGAAAGTAGGTGCTTCAAGTCTAACACTTCTAAGGGCTCTTTCTTCTTGGTCTACTGCCTCATGATTGGGTCTCCTAGGGAGGACATCTAGGACTGGATCAGGTCGAAGTGGTCTCCTAGGGTTTGTCCTTATATAGAGGTCAGGCTGTTGGGCTCTCTTAGGATGAGGTGGGGTCTAATGATTAGACTTAGTGTGGGGCTCATGGGCTTCTTCTAGGATGCCCAACCTAGTTTCAACTTGATCGAACCTGGACCCTAATCTAGCCTCAGATTGCTTGATGTCTTGGTTCATTCGGGCTAGTTGTTCAGTGATGATCCTTAAGTGATCATCAATGCTTTGATTAGCCATGGGTTCAGCCTGTAATGGAGGTGGTGATGGGCGAAAAGATGCTCCTGATCTAGTGCACATGCAAGCACAATTAAGCATACAAGACTCAGACTGACTCGCACTATGGTATGCTAGACCTAGTCATCCAGAGTAAATGATTTGGCTTAATGCAAGCCAATCTAATAGTAACTCTTCAATTGGCCAGTTGGGACATGTGGAAGGGGAAGGCTCATCCCGCAAATTACAGGTGCCTAATTAGAATAACCCCAACTGCTTAAGTCGTTTGACATTTGACCTCCCTTCTAGACACCAATTTTAGAGCACACGTCAGATTGATTTGTACTAGTCTCCTCCAGTACACTAAACTGACTGTTGGTGTCCCTAGCCCTCTAGGGCAAATGTCAATTAAGTTGCTACTCAGTTTTAGATTAGAGGCTTGGGATAGGAATGCACGGGTGGTTGTTTTGAGCTAAGGAAGGGGTCTCAATCCCTCCCTTATCTAACATCAATGAAAACCCTTAAGAGTAATTTAATGCAGATGAATGACATGTAAAACACAAACCATAATCTAAAAATCTATAAATAGCAATAAATCTTAGAATTTTTTTTTCCACAGATCAAATTAAATCCTCAAAAATTAACAAAAATACCTTCAATTATTCAAATCCAAAGCAATAAATTTTTTAATAAATTTTTTTTGATGTGTATGCAGAAACAATTCGATTAACAAAATCTTAAGAATTTTTAAGTTTTTTTATGAGTAATCAGGCATGCAATTAATTCACAGATTGAATTAAATTCTTAGAAAATAACAAAAAATACTTTAAATTATAAAGAATCTAGAAAAATAAATTTTTAATTTTCTAATGTTTATGCAGGTAGAAACAATTTAATTAATAGATGATATACTGATAATAATATGAATTAAAATTAAGCCCTAACTATGCTCTGATACCAAACTGATGCAGGACCGATTCGCATGCAAGTAATTTTTTTTAATGATTAATGATTACAGTTGATTATTCTTGCAAAGTAATAGTCTAAGAGGGATTCAGAAAAATTCACAGTAAATCGACACGCGAAACAGTTCCTAAAAAAATAAAGAAGAATGACCCCAGGCTAAGAAGCCCTGGTAGGGCTTGCTCTCCTACAATAAAGTTGCTAGTAGATTAGAGGAGTGTACCTAGCAAGAGAAGGAATATTAAAGTGTTGAAGGGGTTGCTCTGCCTGGTGGATGCACCCTAGATGACCAAGCCTTGAGCCCATGGATCTGCGGCCAAGTATCCGCTGTCCTGAATGACGATCGCCTTGAATCCTAGATTCGTGGCTACTGAGGGATCTGCAAGATCACCATATAAGGGTTAAAGAATCATAGAAAAATTTAGAATAGAGGCAAAGAGACAAGAAGGAGTAGAGAAAAGGAGAGGGCGACCAAGGGCTCTTGGGCATCCACTATTGGAAGACAAAGGTGGCAGCCAGGGTTTCTCCTAGAGACTTGGGATGTTGGCATGCACAAGAGGAGGAAAACAAGAGCACCAGAGAACCAATTAACAAAAATTACAATAACTCAAAACTTGGATTGATTGATTAATAATAAAAGATACATCATTCATACAAGAGGGTCTCTTTTATAGAGCAAGAGACTTGGGGCCCAAGAAAATACAGATATGGAAAGAGAGAAAAAAAAAAAAGGCCCTAATCAAATTTGGCATGAAATCAGCAGCGTCAAGATGAGGAAGGTGATCTTCTAGATGCAATCAGTGGCAGTTGGATTCGGCATGAAATCTATGGCATCCAGATGAGATAGGTGATCTTCTAGATATAATTGAGATGCAATTAGCGGCAGCTTATTTTGGCATGAAATCTGCAGCGTCCAGATAAGAAAGGTGATCTTCTAGATGCAATCAGTGGTAGCTTAATTTGGCATGAAATCGGCATCGGCCAGATGAGGAAAATGATCATCCAGATCGGAAAGGTTGCTTGCTCTGCTAGGTGGCATGTAGGTTGCTTGAAGTAGGTGTGGCACCAACTTGAATTTAGCAGCTGCTCTGTCTGACTGTGATGGCCTTGTTTTCTGCTCCAATACTGATGTCTCCTCTTGTAAGCTAATGAACTTACTATAGGACTCACATTAAAATAAACTGAACTGGATAGGACTCAATTTAGAATAAAACGAACTGGACGGGACTCAAAATAAACTAAACTTTATTTCCCAACTCAAGACTTGAATCATAACTAATCAGATATCCACAGAGGGTTAAGAATCCTATGCTTGATCCTGGTGCCCGCACCAAGAAAATCCGACATTGAATATTTTCATGTTTGTAATTGCCGATGTTTTATTTTAAATAATGATAAATTTAATCTTGATAAATTTGGTGCTAAATCAGATGAAGGAATATTTCTCAATTACTCAACTTCTAGTAAAGCATATAGAGTTTTTAACAAGAAAACCTTAGTAGTAGAAGAATCAATTCATGTTATTTTTGATGAGACTAATGATCTTCCATCAATGAAGAGAGAGGTAACTGATGATGCAGACATCCTTGAAAATGAAGTAAGAGAGCTTATAATAAATAAGAAGGAAAGAGAAGATGATCATGTCAGCCAAGAAAATGGCACTGATCCAATTCAACAAACTAAACTTCAAGGTGATCATGGACTCGATAAGGAATGGAGGTATGCTCATAATCACCCTAAAGAACTAATCTTAGGTGATCCATCACATGGTGTTAGGACTAGGTCAACATTTAGAGATCCTTGTATTAATTTAACTTTTGTTTCACAAATAGAGCCTAAATGTTATGAGGATGCTAAAAATGATGTAGACTGGATAAATGCTATGCATAAGGAACTTAATCAATTTGAACGGAATAATGTTTGGACACTAGTTGATAGACCAAATAATCATATTGTTATAGGAACTAAATAGGTATTTATAAATAAATTAGATGAGCATGGCAATGTCATTAGAAATAAAGCAAGATTAGTAGCAAAAGGATATAGTCAAAAAGAAGGAATTGATTTTGATGAAACATTTGCGCCTGTTGCTAGATTAGAAGCAATTAGATTATCTCTTGCATTTGCATGTTTCATGGACTTTAAATTATATCAAATGGATGTTAAGAGTGCATTCCTTAATGGATGTATTGCTAAACAAGTATTTGTTGTACAGCCATCTGGTTTTGAAAATCACTTGCTTCAAAACCATGTATTCAAACTGAACAAGGATTTATATGGTTTGAAACAAGCACCCAAGGCTTGGTATGATAGGTTGAGCAAATTCTTGATTAGCAATAACTTCATTAGAGGAAATGTTAATACAACATTGTTTATTAAAAGAGAAAATAAAAATATGCTGATTATACAAATATACGTTGATGATATAATTGTTGGTGCTACTGATGACTCTTTGTGCCAAGATTTGGCTAAGCTTATGCAGAGAGAATTTAAGATGAGCATAATGGAAGAATTAAACTACTTTCTCCGACTTCAAATTAAGCAAAGTAAGGAAGGGATCTTCATTAGCCAAACCAAGTATACTAAAGAATTTTTGAAAAAATTTGGCATGGAGACCTCAAAAAGTATCGGTACCCCTATGAGCTTTTCTTGTAAATTAGATTCTAGTGGTACTGATAAATCAGTTGATATGAAACATTATAGAGGCATGATAGGATCTCTATTGTACTTCACTGCTAGTAGATCAGACATATTATTTAGTGTTTGTATGTGTGCTAGGTTCCAAGCTAATCCTAAAGATACTCACCTAATTACGGTTAAAAGAATCCTTAAATATTTAAATGGTACTAAGAACTTAGGATTATGGTATGATAAACAATCTAGCATAGACTTAATAGGTTACACTAATTCTGATTTTGCTAGATGTAAATTGGATAGAAAATCTACTAGTGGAACTTGACAATTTCTATGGGTTAACTTAATCTTTTGGTTTAGCAAGAAACAAACTTCTGTAGTACAGTCCACTGCTGAGGCTGAAAACATTATAGCTGAAAGTTGTGTGCTCAAATCTTGTGGATTAAGCAACAACTAGAAAATTATGGCATCAAACTTAACGACATTCCCATAAAATGCGATAATACTAGCGCCATAAATTTAACTAAAAATCTTATCCAACACTTTAGAACAAAACATATAGAAACTAGACATCACTTCAGTAGAGATCATGTTAATAATGGTGATGTTGTGCTTGAGCATGTATGTATTGATAAGCAACTTGCTGATATTTTGATATAGGAACGATTCGCATGCAAGTAAATTTTATAGATTAATGATTGCAGTTGATTATTCTTTCAAAGTAATAGCCTAAGAGGGATTCAGGAAAACACACAGTAACTCCGCATACGAAAGAGTTCCACAGAAAAGTAAAGAAGAAAGACTGTCGAGGCTAAGAAGCCCCGATAGGGCTTGCTCTCCTTCAATAAAGTTACTAGTAGATTAGAGGGAGTGTACCTAGCATGAGGGGAAGATCAAAGTGTGAAGGGGTCGCTCTGTGCGGTGGATGAGTCCTAGATGACCAAGCCTCGAGCCCATGGATCTGCGGCCAAGTATCCACTGATCTGGATGACAATCTCTTAAATCCTGGATTCGTGGCTACTGAGGGATCTGCAAGATTACCATACAATGGCTAATAAGAAAAGAGAAAATTAGAATAAAGATAAAGAGATGAAGAAGAAGTGGAGAAGGAGGTGGGGGCGACCGAGGGTCCTTGGGCATCCCTTGGATGGGGCAAGGCGGCGGCTAGGGGTCTTGGGCGGCTGCTTGGAGGGATGCAAGGGGCGGCTAGGATTTTGGGTGTCCACTGGTGGATGGCAAGAAGGCGGCTAGGATTTGAGGTTGGGTGGCTTGGATGCAGGCATACACAAGAGCAAGAACACAAAGGAAAATATGACTCAAAATAACTGATTGATTGTATTGATTGATTGAAAGGTTCGATCCTTCTTTCATACAAGAGGGTCTCTTTTATAGGATAAGAGACTTGGGGCCCAAGTAAATACAAATATGAAAATAAAAAAAGGCGCCCCTTTTCATGAAAGAAAATTTAAAATAATTCAAAATTGGCACCCACATTCTTCCTAAAATGTGAATTTTCAAATTCAAAAGTGGCATCCTTTGAATTTGAATACATGGAAGAAAATTTAAAATTTATTAATTTGGAGTGGCCATATTGGGCGTCCTTCACCATATTGGGCATCCTTCACTTGCTTCTTCGGGCTGAATTTAGGATTGAAATTTCAAAAGAACTGGGCAGCAATATGGGCATCCTTCACTACTAAAATTCAAGGCTGAAAATTCAAATCTGGGCGGCATGCATTTGGGTCCCTTCAATGCTTCTATGTGTAGGCCTTGTCTTCTTCTTCTATAATGGTGTCTTCTCTTGTAAGCTAAATAAACTAACTACAGGACTGACATTAAAATGAACTAGACATGATTCAAATTAAAATAAACTGAACTGGATGTGACTCAAATTAAAATAAACTAAACTTAATTTCTCAACTCAAGACTTGAATCAAAACTAATAAGATATCCACAGAGGGTTAAGATCCTCTGCCTGATCCTAGTGCCCGCACCAATTCTCCCATGGTGGGAAGAACTCGACCCCATCGAGTATGAGTCGTTCTAGCTCTGGTATCTCTCTAGTAGGTCTGGATCGAGGTGTTGCAAGTCCTCTCGAGTAATCCATGAATCGTTAGATTTGGGGCGACCCTACCATCGGACAAGGTAGCGTTGATAACCGCGGTTCCAAGTTGTAATGGCTTGATCGTCTAGGATACGCTCAATCCGCTCTCCTCGCTTAGGCAAAATTGGTGGTAGACACTCTTGCATAGGTTCGCTCATGAAAGAGGGTTAGGTCCAAAGTAATCACTAGGAATCGCTGTCGTTCCCTATACTCTACTAGGTCTGCAATATTGAAGGTTGAGCTAATTTCCCAATCCGAGGGCAGATCTAGCACATAGGCATTGGGTCCTACCTTCTCTATCACTTTAAAGGGGCCAGCTCCACGAGCGTGAAGTTTCTTAACAGTCCCTAGCAGGAACCATTAGGCCTAAGCCTAACCATGACAGAATCCCCTACATCAAACTCTTTGGCTCTTCTTCAGGAGTTAACCAGTCTTTTATAAGTTTTATTACTTAAATTTATTTTATGGCTAATGTCCTTATGTAAGTCTCTAATATGCTGTGCAAATGTTTGTGCGGACTCTGAGACTCGTGTATGGAGGGGTAAAGGAATTAAATCAAGTGAACGATTAGGTCTGTACCCATGGACTATTTCAAATGGACTCTTGCCCGTAGACCTGTTCACTGAGTTGTTGTAGGCGAACTCTGC
Source organism: Calamus simplicifolius (assembly GCA_900491605.1). Lineage (NCBI taxonomy): Eukaryota > Viridiplantae > Streptophyta > Magnoliopsida > Arecales > Arecaceae > Calamus > Calamus simplicifolius. The sequence continues at coordinate 688,696 of UESW01004454.1, forward strand.
ACGGAATAGCAATAGATCCCACATCCCTAGGTGTTCGCTTACAAGGCACCTAAGAAGGTTTTCTAGACTACGGTTCACCACTTCAGTTTGCCCATCCGTTTGGGGGTGAAAGGCTGTAGAAAAATTAAGTTTGGTCCCTAACAGATGCCATAGCATTTTTCAAAAATAGCTGGTGAACCTAACATCCCTATCAGAAATAATGGTCTTAGATAGGCCATGGAGCTTGACCACACTATCTAAGAAAATTCGGGCTACCCTATATGCATCAAAGGTTTGTGAACAAGGGATGAAGTGTGCCATCTTAGAGAACCTATCGACCACTACAAAGATGGAGTTGTGCTTCTTCTGGGTCTTAGGTAATCCTAGAATGAAGTCCATACTGAGGTCTTGCCAAGGAGATCAGGCACTAGCAAAGGAGTATATAGACTGATATTCTGCTTCTACTATTTTGCAACGGCACAAGTTCGACATCGGGCTACTATCAGGGCAACGAGCCTTTTTAATCCTATCCAGTAAAATTGGTCCTCTATCGCTAAGATAGTCTTATCTCTTCCAAAATGATCAGCTAATCCCCAGCGTGCGTTTCCCAGACTAGGAACTCTCTAAATGACGTCCTAGGGATACAAAGTCAGGGCCCCCTAATAAGGTAACCATCCTGGATGGTATAGTCTCCACTGGTACTTGATGGTCCTAGCCGAAGGGTCTTATGAATTTCACCAAAGTCAGGGCAGGTCTCATACTCATCTTTTATCTGGTTGAACCCTATAACTTCGGTGCTAACAGTACTCAACAACAAAGACTTACGGCTTAGGGCATATGCTACCTTATTTTCTACCCCGGCACAGTGTTTCAGGAAAAAAGTGTATGCCTGAATATATTCAACTCATTTGTCGTGCCTAGAATTGAGCTTCTTTTGGGAGTTCAGAAATCAGAGTGCCTCATGATCAAAAATAAAACAAACTCCTGCGGCAGTAAGTAATGTCTCCAATACTTAAGAGCCTATACTACCGCATATAATTCCTTATCATAGGTGGAATATCTAAGTTTAGCTTCATTTAATTTTTCACTAAAGAAAGCTATGGGGTGATTTTTCTGACTTAACACTCTACCTATGCCTACTCCCGGCGCGTCGCACGCAACCTCAAACACCTTAGAAAAGTCTGGAAGTCTAAGTATGGGTGCATGAGTCATCCTATCCTTAAGCTCTAGGAAGGCCTTATTAGCTGACTTAGTCCACTCAAAATTATCTTCCTAATACAATCAGTGATGGGTACAACGATGGTGCTAAATCCCCTAATGAATCTTTTGTAAAAGGTTGCTAGGCCATGGAAGCTGTGGACATCGTGAACATTCATGGGTACTGGCCACTCTATGATCGACCTAACCTTTTCAGGATCCACTGTGATACCTTCTGGGGTTACTATAAAACCTAGAAAGATAACCCGATGCGTCATGAAATCACACTTCTTAAGGTTTGCATAAAGGCTATTATCTCTAAGGGTCTGACAGATTAGTTTGAGATGGTTAAGATGGTCTTCTTTGGTCTTGTTATAAATTAATATATCAAAATAGACCACTAAGAATTTTTTCATGTACTCTTTCAGGACCTGGGTCATGATTCTCATGAATGTGCTAGGTGCGTTTGAAATCCCAAAAGGCATCACGACCCATTTAAACAGACCATCTCTAGTCTTAAATGCAGTCTTTCACTCATCCCCTGGTCTAATTCTAACCTGATGGTAACCACTCTTAAGGTCTATCTTGGAAAAGATGGTGGCACTCGCCATCATGTCTAACATTTCATCTAATCTGTGGATAGGAAACCTATATTTGTTAGTGATTTTGTTAATGGCCCTACTATCCATGCACATTCTCGAGGTAACATCCTTCTTAGGGGTTAAGAGTGCAGGAACTACACAAGGGCTTAAGCTCTCCCTAATGAAGCATTTCCTAAGTAATTCTTTCACTTGTTTCTGTAGTTCTTGATGCTCAGTGGGGTTCATCCTATAATGGGGAAGGTTTGGGAGGGTGGATCTGGGATCAGGTCAATAGCATGTTGGATGTCTCTTAGGGGTTGTAACTGATCAGGCAACTCTTCAGGGAAGACATCCTTAAATTCCTCTAGGGTTCAATTACTTCAGTGGATTGTTCCTTTTGGATTGATTCATGGATCTCTTTAGTGGTCAAAATCCAAATAGAATTACCCTCAGTGATGTCCTTTTCTAATTCCTTAGCTTTAATCAGATTAACTCTTTGCTTGCTATCCTTAAGGCTACTAGATCCTTTCTTGATTGGGTCCCTAGGTGGAACTGGATGTATTACATACTTGTTTTCATTGTGTTTAAAAGAGCAGATGTTGGATTGACCAAACAAGGTGTCATTGTGATCGTAAAGCTAAGGTCGACCTAATATAATACTACTAACACCCATAGGAATTACATCGCACTCGATCTTTTCTTCATAATTTTGCAATTTGATTAGTATTTGGCATCTAGACTTGATTGAGATAGAGGTGGAATCTACCCACAAGACCTTATAGGGACTAGGATAGGAACTGTGGTCAATCCTAATGATTTAATTTTATTGGCAGAAACAACATTGACACAACTCCGCTATCAACTTGTGTCTTGAGCATTTTATCCCCTATCTTAACAAAAGTCTGTAGGATGTTAGTCCTATGCCAATTTTTTCGATCCTTAATTTGAGTCTGGGTCAAGATACATCTAACCACTCCTAGTAGATCTTCAGAATTAAATGTTTCCTCCTCTCCATCATACTCATCTATCAAATGGGTATAATCCTCATAGACCTCTCCTCAGGCTCAACTAGGGGCTCGAATTTAGTCTCAGGTAACTCATCTATATGAAGGGATCTGACTGGGCACTGGCTGATCATATGTCATGGTTTGTTGCATTAAAGCATTTGATCTGAGGGTTGAAATTTCTTTGTACCTCTAAGATTTGCTCTTATCCTTTCTCTGGGGTATAGTGGTACTATTTGGGGTCGACTCAACTCGGTTTGGCTTGTACTGGGTCAGCTAGTGTTGGGTCAACTCGGGTAAGTCTGGCGGATTCTAAGTACTGGGTAGGTTTGGGACGACTAGAATAGGCCTGGCTAGATCCTGGATATGGGCTAGGGCTCTTGATAGCCTCTGATCTACGATAGGGTAGCCCTCTCTGAAAATGTTCATAATCCCTAGCAACTTGATAAGCTTCTTCTAAATCGTGTACCCTTCTTAGGTAGAGTTCTCTTTGAATATCTTCTCTCAGGCCATACCTAAACTTTGGATAGGATGACTTTCTCAGACTGAATAATATTACACCTCATGGTATACTCTTGGAATGTAATAATGTATTCATTCATAGTTTTGCTACCCTGAATCAATCCCTGCCACTAGTCCAATAGGCTCTGGTCATACGATGTGGGGACATAATTAGACCAAAGTCTAGCCTTCATGGCACGCCAGGTGACTATGGGGTCCCTACCCTCTAGTGCTTTCCTTTGCTCTATAGTGGCACAGTATAACCTAGCCTATCGTACTAACTTGAGCTTGGCAAATCTAAACTTACGCTCCTCAAACATATCATACCAGTCAAAGTACTGGTCCATCTCTTCCTCCCAATCTAAGTAGTCCTTAGGGTCCATAGAGCCATCGAAAGTAGGTGTGCTTCAAGTCTGACACTTCTAAGGGCTCTTTCTTCTTGGTCTACTACCTCATGATTGGGTCTCCTAGGGAGGACATCTAGGACTGGATCAGGTCGAGATGGTCTCCTAGGCCCATCCCCAAAGTGAGGATCATGATGTGGAGGTCCCTTAAGGTTTGGCCTTATGTACAGGTCAAGCTGTTGGGCTCTCCTAGGATGAGGTGGGATCTCATAATCAGACTCAGTGTGGACCTCATGGCCTTCTTCTAGGATGCCTAACCTAGTTTCAACTTCGAACCTGGATCCTAATCTAGTCTCAGATTGCTTGATGTCTTGGTTCATTCGGGCTAGTTGTTCAGTGATGATTCTTAAGTGATCCTTAATATTTTGATTAGCCATGGGTTCAGCTTGTAATAAAGGTGGTGACAGGCAAAAAGATGCTCCTGATCTAGTGCACATGCAAGTACAATTAAGCACATAAGACTCAGACTGACTCGGACTATGGTATGCTAGACCTAGTTATCTAGAGTAAAGGATTTGGCTTAATGCAAGCCAATCTAACAGTAAATCTTCAATTGGCCAGTTGGGACAGATGGGAGGGGTGGAGGCTCATCCCGCAAATTGCAGGTGCCTAATTAGAATAACCCCAACACTCTGCTTAAGTTGTTTGACATTTGACCTTCCTTCTAGACACAAATTTCAGAGCACACACCAGATTGATTTGTACTAGTCTCCTCCAGTACATTAGACCGACTGTTGGCATCCCTAGCCCTCTAGGGCAAATGTCAATTAAGTTGCACTCAGTTTTAGATTAGAGGCTTAGGATAGAAATGCACGGATGGTTATTTTAACCAAGGAAGGGGTCTCAATCCCTCCCTTATCTGACATCAATGAGAGCCCTTAAGAATAATTTAATGCAGATAAATGACATGTAAAACACAAACCCTAATCCAAAAATCTATAAATAGTAATAAATCTCTGAACTTTTTTTTATATAGATCAAATTAAATCCTCAAAAATAACAAAAAATACCATCAATTATATTGAATCCAAGAAATAAATTTTATAATTTTTTAATATATATGCAAGCAGAAATAATTCAATTAACACAATCTCAAAAATTTTATATTTCTATGAGTAATCAGGCATGCAATTAATTCACAAATCTAATTAAATTCTTAAAAATAACAAAAAAATACTTTAAATTATAGAATCCAGAAAATAAATTTTGTAATTTTATGTGTATGCAAGCAGAAAAATTTAATTAATAGGTAATATACTGATAATAATGTGAATTAAAAATCAAGCCCTAACCATGCTCTAATACCAACTGATGTAGGACCAATTTGCATGCAAGTAAATTTTATATGATTAATGATTGTAGTTTAGTCTCCCAAAGTAATAACCTAATAGGGATTCAGAAAAACTCATAGTAACTCTGCACGTAAAATAGTTCCACAGAAAAGTAAAGAAGAAAGACCACCAAGGTTAAGAAGCTATGGTAGGGCTTGCTCTCCTTCAATAAAGTTACTAGTAGATTAGAGGGGGTGTATCTGGCACAAGGGAAGATCAAAGTGCTGAAGGGGTTGCTCTGCTTGGTAGATGCACCCTAGATGACCAAGCCTCGAGCCCACGGATCTGCGGCCAAGTATCCGCTGATCTGGATGACGATCACCTTGAATTCTGGATTCGTGGTACTGAGGGATCTGCAAGATTACCATACAAGGGTTAATAAGAAAAGAAAAATTAGAATAAAGATAAAATATGAAGAAGAAGTGGAGAAGAAGGTAGGGGCGGCTGAGGATCCTTGGGCATCCCTGGATGGGGCAAGGCGGCAGCTAGGGGTCTTGGGCAGCTGCTTGAAGGGGTGCAAGGGGCTGCTAGGATTTTGGGCATCCAATGGTGGATGGCAAGAAGGCGGCTAGGGTTTGAGGTTGGGTGGCTTAGATGTAGGCATGCACAGGAGCAAGAACACAAAGGAAAATATGACTCAAAATAACTGATTAATTGTATTGATTGATTGAAAGGTTTGATCCTTTTTTCATACAAGAGGGTCTCTTTTATAGGATAAGAGACTTGGGGCCAAGTAAATACAAATATGAAAATAAAAAGAGGCGCCCCTTTTCATGAAAGAAAATTTAAAATAATTTCAAAATTGGTGCCCACTTTCTTCCTAAAATGTAAATTTTAAAATTCAAAAGTGGTGCCCTTTGAATTTGAATACATGGAAGAAAATTCAAAATTCAGTAATTTGGAGTGGTCATATTGGGCGTCCTTCACCATATTGGACGTCCTTCACTTGCTTTTTTGGGCCGAATTCACGGTTGAAATTTTAAAACAACTGGGCGGCAATATGGGCATCCTTCACTGCTGAAATTCAGGCTAAAAATTCAAATCTAGACGGCATGCATTTGGGCGTCCCTTCACTGCTTCTATGTGTAGGCCTTATCTTCTTCTCCCATATTGGTGTCTCCTCTTGTAAGCTAAATAAACTTATTACAGACTCACATTGAAATAACTGGATAGGATTCAAATTAAAATAAACTGAACTGGATGGGACTCAAATTAAAATAAACTAAACCTAATTTTTAACTCAAGACTTGAATCAAAACTAACCAGATATCCACAGAGGGTTAAGAATCCTCTGTCTGATCCTGGTGCCCGCACCATATTTTCAAAACCCCTTGGTGAATCTAAGTTTTGTGAAATTAGAAGGGAGCTAGGTATGCTAGACCCTTTAATTTAGCTAGATGCTATTGTTTGATTTTTATACTCTTCTATACTTATGATCTTTGCATGAAATTTGATCCATATGAAACCTTATTGACTTATCTTTAGGATCCATATTTTTTCTTGACTATCAAGATCATCTATGAATTATTCGGCCATGATATTTGAATGCATATTCCTTTTTATGCACTTTAGGCCCTAACATTAAAAAAAAATTTCTTGGAATCCCTTGTTGGCCAACCAATTGGCCGGCCAACAAATGAGGAATAGTGATGTTGGGCGCCTAGTTAGACGCCCAACATGGGGAATCTTGGTCATTAAATGCATAAAACCAGGACTTTGGTTCCATTCTTCATTTCATCGGCCAGAGCTCCCGAGAGTTCCATTCATTCTCTGATAGCATGAGTTCCTTCTTCCAGAGCTAAACTTCTCAAATATCCT
>UESW01004454.1:698224-737461 GCA_900491605.1 Calamus simplicifolius
ACATTTTTTTAATATTGATGAATACATGAATGTTGATCCATCTTCTGCACCAGAATCCCATCCACCACCCACTCAACCAAATCCTATTCTCTTAAATGATGAAACCATTGAGCATTTGGTTAATAAAATTTTTGTTGTTGTGACCCTTAAAAGCTCCGGGAGGAGTTCATCATCCTCTACTGATACTTCTTTGGTGCCCCACTCTTCATCCATCTATGCTTGTCTTGCTAATTGAATAATCATATGGGAGCATTGGAGCATTTGAGCATCAATTCAAAATATGTACTGAAAAGATGCCCGAGAAGAAAGAAGTAGTAGATGGTCAAAAGATTTTAAGGAGATTATTCGGTTGCGGGATGATCTGAACATGTAATTGAATCAACAAATTTTACAAGTTCTAAGATGGCATCAACTAGGCACAAAGCCCATGGTGCTGAAGAACAATTGGCATCTCTCACGAATCTCATCTACCATTCCTACAATATGATCCAGGAGATGCATCAAGTTATGCAGCAGCCCCTGCCTGATATGTTCTATAGTTCAGCTCCGCATTCATCTGCTCAGCCTTCGTCCTCCCAGCCGGACTTCAACAGATGATCCTCTATTTCTTATTTGTTTGTATGATATGACTTTATTGGCTTATATGGTTTGTATGACTTTATTAGCTTGTATGGTTTGTTGGCTTGTATGGTTTGTATTAATTTGGCTTGTATGATGCTTATGACTCTACTATGGTTTGTATCAATTTAACTTGTATGGTGTGTATGAATTGTATCAACTACTTGATCTATGTGAGATTGCATTCATTTATGTGCTCCTTATGCTATTTTATCTGATTTATTCCTTGAAGAAAAGACATACAATAAAAATATGCATATCCTTTCATCTTCTTTTTGATTAATGACAAAAAGGGGGAGAAAAGGTAAAGGCATACATTATGATTTTTAGGTAAAGGCATATATTCTGATTTATCATATTTTTTTATTTTGAAAAAATTGAAAAGCATATGTATACTAATGCACAGTGTATTTGAAAAAAAAGGGGGAGAAATATTTTATGATATATATTTTTGAAACCTTGTCTTGCCAAGGATTGATTAAATTTGAAATGTTCTTTATATATTGAATACTTAATGGTTTTTCATCATCAAAAAGGGAAAGATTTTTGACATCGTATTTGATTTTGATGAATACAAAATGATTAAGTATAACACTAAGAATTTTGTTGAGACAATGATTTTAGGGAATCCATCATGAAGAAAGGTGTCACTTCAAATTAAGATATCCCATGTATCAAAGGTAATGCAAGTAAAGATAAACAATTGGTGAATAGTGACGTTGGGCGACCAGTTGGCCACCCAACAAGTCAGGGATTCCCTGGTTTCCATCGTCTTCTTTCTGAAATTTTGCAGTTTGCCATTGATGTTTGAAATTGATCTTCTTGAAGTCTTTAATCGCTGAAATTAGATTGCAATATGGAAGGATTAACTCTTGCTCATTAAATGGTGTCTTAATTGCTGTCGATTTCCTTGACATTTGAGTGAATTTTTGAATCAAAGCTTGCTCTATTTAAAAACTTTTTTCTTCCGACATCATTTTCTTCAACGCATCGTAAACTGGTTTTTGTTAGGGATTGTTCTTTTTCAAACGAAGCTTTCAATCTCACCGTTTTCTTCTCTGACATGGGGAAGGAATTTCAAACGCATGCTTGCCTGCCTTAATTACCTGGGAATGCATTTTCAAGGATTGTAGGAAGCCATCATCTTCTTCAATGGAAGTTTGACAGCCTTGTTAAAATTTTCAAATGTCTGCAATGGCCGAGAAAAATTTCTTCAACACATGCCTGTTACTGGGAAGGATTTTCAAAGCTTACCTGGTTCCATTAATTGCTAAGCCTTGTTTTTCAAATGATTGCATTCAATGCTCCTCCGCTCCTCTCAACGCTTCTTCAGCTTCCTGCCTATAAATAGGCCCCTGAAGCATTCATCTTCAGCAAGTAAGTGAGCCAAGCAAAGCATCCATCTTAGTTGAGTAAATCCAAGTGAGGGAAAAATAAAAGAGAAGGAAGGAAAGGCTGAGAGTGTTCTGAAAAAATTCTAGAGTACCACTTCAAAAGTTTTCATCAGTGGAAGTGATATCAAAGCTCCAGCCACATTCTGAAAAGTAGTTAAGCTTCATCCATTCCTCTAATGTGCTCAAAGGAAGAATCCATTCCGTAGAGTGGTCTTCATATTTTGTAATGTATTTTTTTTGAATATATGCTTACTTAAGGAGCTTCCTGTATACATTGCTTATATTATTGTGCTCGTAGTTAAGTTTCATAGTGGTGAAACTTGTAAGGGTAGAGGTCTATCCGTATAAGGCTTCCTTATGACTGAAAATAAAAGGCTAGCCCGAAAGGCTAGGTGTAAGGCTCCCTTGTGTCTGTAAACAAGTTGCTAGCCAGGTTGGCTAGGGTGGTTAGTAAAAATTTCCAAGGGATTCTTGGGGAGTGGATGTAGGTGCAGGGTTAGCACCGAACCACTATAAATTGCCTGTGTTTGTGTGATTTAAATTTTGTGGTGCTTGAATATTTTCTCTATACTTCACGTCTCTTTCCGTTAATTCTGAATTTTTTTAAAAAGCACATATTTACTAATTATTAATAATTTTTAAAAAAGAACCCAATTTACTCCCCTCTTGGGTTGCAATATTTGGGCAACAATAGTAATTGACTTTTGATTGATAATCATTTCTGTTATTGAACGCCTTGCATATTTAACATGCTGCGGGTTGCCACTTTCTGGATCCATCTTTGGATTCAGGGTGAGACAACCTCTATCCTTACTATGGATTTTTAAAAGATTACTATTTCTAACTGGAGCATCTAAAGATTTTCGTTGTATATGTACTTCCAAAATGTCTGAATTAAGAAAAAAAATGTATAGAGTTAATAAATTCACTATAAGAAAGTAAACTTTTTGCGGCGAATTTATTACGGGAAATATTTTTGTCACTATATTTTTACTTATAATGGTGAAATTAAAATTAAATTCATCGTAATAAACATTTGTTACGGCAAAAATTCTTTTCGTCATTATGAATCCATTTATAACGACGAAATTTGTTTCATCGTTATCGGTTAAGATTTTATTTAAAAAATAAATTTTTTAATCCCATATATTACGACAAAATATCATTTTTGCCATAATATATGGATTTATAATGGAAAAATTTATTTCATCGTTATAGGTTAAGATTTTATTTAAAATTTTTTTTAATCCCATCTATTACGGCAAAATACTAGTTTCATCGTAATATATCGATTTATAACGATGAAAATTATTTCATCATTATAGGTTAAGATTTTATTAGAAGAACTAATTTTTTTTAATCCCATCTATTATGGCAAAAAATCGGTTTCGCTGTAATATATGGATTTATAATGACAAAAATTATTTTGTCATTATAGGTTAAGATTTTATTAAAAAAATTAATCCCATCTATTACAATGAAACATGGGGTTCACCGTAATATATGGCTTTATAACAACGACATTTATTTCATCATTATAGATTAAGTTTTTATTTAAAAAATAAAGTTTTTAATCCCATATATTACGTGAAATATGAGGTTCGCCGTAATATATGGCTTTATAACGACAAAATTTATTTCATAGTTGTATATTAAAATTTTATTTAAAATAATTATTTTTTTAATCTCATATATTACGGTGAAATATCTGTTTCATTGTAATATACAGATTTATAACGGTCATAGTTGATTCGCCATTAGAGGTAAAGATTTTATTAAAAGAATAAAGTTTTTAATCCCATATATTACGGTGAAATATGGGGTTCGCCGTAATATATGGCTTTATAATGAAATTTATTTCATCGTTATAGATTAAAATTTTATTTTAAAATAATTAATTTTTAATCTTATATATTACGGCGAAATATCTGTTTCGTCATAATATATTTATAACGGCGATAGTTGATTCGCTGTTAGAAGTAAATATTTTATTTAAAAAATGATGTTTTTAATCCATATATTACGGCAAAATATGAGGTTCATCGTAATATATGGCTTTATAACGATAAAATTTATTTTGACGTTATAGATTAAAATTTTATTTAAAATAATTATTTTTTTAATCTCATATATTACGATGAAATATTTGTTTAAAAGAAAAATGCAGCCATCCAATTAATCTAGTTTTTTGCTTTAAAAATCATGTGCTACTGCGACTGTGTCCCGATCCCTGAGGTGCTTTTAGATTCGTGCGTCCGGAAGGGTTTGCTCTTGATCTCCGGCGATGGCCAGTGTTGGCTCCCCGGCTGCCCATCAGACGATGGACTCTTCGACGTTCTCGACTCCTATGGCTGGATGGAGGATCGGGTGAGGGGAGGCCAGGATTTCGATCCTCTGCTAGCCGCTTTGACTGGGTTTCGTCTTCTCCCCCTCCGCAGTGGTTGCGGCGCTTGAGAGGCATTTCTCGGAGGTCCTTCAGGTCCTTTCTCAGGAGCTTGCTGCTGAATCAGAGGAATGGGGGATTAAGGCGGTTATTGCTCGAAGCCTTGCGAGATGGGTTCCGCCTGAAGCTATTGTCAGGGAGCTGCGCAGAGGTGGTGTTGCCGGCGGAATTGAAGCTCTATGCATGGCTCATCGCCATTACTTGTTCAGATTCTTTGATCCTGAGGCCAAAGCTTTGGCGTTGGGTAGGCCTTGGGTAGTCAATGGGCAGATAATCGCCATGGAGAACTGGTGCCCAAAATTCGTTCCTTCTGAAGACTCTCTTTCCTCTGCTTTGTTGTGGATTCGATTGCCTTCCCTTCCCATCGAGTTCTGGTCGGAACCGATTATCAGCTCCATCCTCTCTATTGCCGGTGCCTTTGTCTTCCTCGACGCAGCTACCAGGGAGAGGAAGTGGGGTGGGTTTGCCCGCGCTTGCATCAGAGTGGATCTGCGGAAGCCTTTATGGCCGGGGGTGAGGGTGCGAGGGATCAGAAGTCCTTTCTGGCAACACTTCATCTTTGAGCATCTAGAAGGTTTCTGAAGCCTCTTTGGATCGCTGCACCTCGATGGTAACTGTGGCTCTGCTTCGGAGAAGGAATCCCTATTGTCTTCTCCGTTGTATGGGCCGTGGATGGCGGCTTTGTGGCGTCGGAGGACTTCTCAGCCACAAGAATCGGATGTTGGAGGGAAGTTTGTTCCGAACTCTGTTACCCCCTCTAAGGGGTGGCACTTGCCGAAGACGACTGCACGCAGGGCATCGTCTAAGAAGGGTGTGGCGGGGGAGGATACCAGTGCCCCTGGTGCAGTGATTGGAGAGATCAATCGGCCATTGTACTTCCGGAATTGGCCAAGGAAACTGAATCTGCTGGTCTCTCTGCAACGGTCCCTTGGTCTCCTTCTTCACTGAAGGCACAGTTGGGGGGGGGGCTGCGTGCCGGTCCCTGGTCACTGTGCCAGTTCAACTGGATGGCATCAGGCCGCTTGAGCCTTCACTGCTGAAGTCTTCACTTAACATTGCAGCCAATCCGTTTGCCTTGATGGGTTCTGATAAATGGGCGGGCAGATCGGAGGCCCGGGTGGAAGCTAATCCGGGGCCACTAAAGCGGGCCCGACCTGTCAAAGCATTGGTTCCTAAAATGCTTTCCAAATCTTCGAAAGGCAAGGGGAAACTACCTGTTTCAGGCAAAGGCAATGTGCAAGCCACCTTTGTCTTTTTAGCAGCAATGGGGGATCTGAAGGGGCATGGGACCTTGTTTGATAAAGGGCCCAAGTTATGCCAGACTGAGGAGGTGCTCACCCATGTTGTCTTCACTGAGGCCCCTCAGCTGAGTATTCCGGGAATCGATCCCACGACTCTGTTGTATGCCTTCTTAAGAAGGCCATCCAGGTGGAGCCGACTGATCAGGAGATGGATAGCCAGGATCAAGGGGCATCGTTGGGTGTCCCTAGTGATGGTGCTTCTCCTGACACTGTGATGCTAGGGGATCGAGAGTCTCTCCCCCCTGATACGGAATGAAGATTCTCATATGGAATGTTAGAGGAGCTCTGAAACCGGCGTTTCTCTCCTCTTTCGGAGGCTTATGCAGCTTCACAATTATGATATATATATTTTGTTGGAGGCTCGTCTATCGGGGGACAGCCTGGCTTATGTTAGGCATCAGATATCCAGAACATGGTTTTCTTATGCCATTGAGTCTGATGGTTTATCTGGCGGTATCATTGCTTTATGGTGATCTAATGATATCAGGGTGGATGGGTTTCACCACTGTGGGCAGCAGATCGCGTTGGTTATCTCTAAAGGAATGACGACCCCTTGGCTTCTGTGGGATGAGGTTTGATCCTTGCTTTCCCAGTGCATTCCTTCCTTGGTGGCTGGGGACTTCAATTGCATCATGAGTGCCAATGAGAAGAGAGGCGGTAGATAGTTTGTGGAGACTACGGGCATTTCTGAGTTTCGGGCATTCATTGCCACTGCCAATCTTCTGGATTTGGGGTTTCAGGGAGGCTAATTTACTTGGTGCAATAATCGCCAGGGCTCTGCTAGAGTTTGAGAAAGGCTGGATCGTGCATTGGCCACTGACAATTGGCTTCAGCTTTTTCCCTCTACTACTGTTACTCACCTATACAGAACTGCATCTGATCATTGTCCTATTCTTATAGCTACTGATATGGCTGTTCAACGTATGGGTCAGTTTAAATTTGAGAAATTATAACTTCTTATTCTGCAGCCAGGACCTTAATATCTGAGGTTTGGCATCTTCCTGTACAGGTAATGCCACTTATAGACTGTCCCGGCGTCTCGAATTGGTGAGGCGGAGGCTATCCAGGTGGAATAGGGAGGTGGTGGGTGACATTTTCTGACAGATTGAGGAGGTGGAGAGTATTATTTCTTCTTTCCAAGAGAAGGAAGATCGGCTTGGTTGTCTCAATGACTCTGACTTTCTTCTCTTCGGTCCAGTCTTGCTCTTCACCACTCCCTTCTTTAGCAGCAATAGACCTATTAGAGGCAAAGATCCCGAGTTCAGTGGATCAAGGAGGTGACCAGAATACTAGATTTTTCAACAGGTCACCTTAAAACGCCGTGCTTCTAATTGGATTTGGAGGCTCATTGATGATGAGGGAAATGTCCAGGAGAGCTTGCAGGGTATTAGGGACCAGCTTCTTCAGTTCTTCTGATCTCGTTGGACTGAGTCTTCTGCGATTGGGTCCCCGATGCTTCCTGTGTTGAATTATCTGAAGGTCACTTGTGTGGAAAACGACCTTCTTACGAGACCTATTACTTCTGAGGAGATTCGGTTGGCCCTCTGGAACCTCGGTGCGGATAAGGCCCTGGGGCCTGATGGGTTTCCTCCATTTTTCTTTCATCATTATTAGGCTATTGTGTGCCAGGATGTGGTGCAGGCTATCCAGTTAGTATTTGAGACTAGATCTATCCCTACTGACTAGAACAGGACTCTTGTGACCCTGGTGCCGAAACGGTCTGATGCTTCTTTGTCGCACCATTTTTGGCCTATCAGTCTTTGTACTACCTTATATAAGGTCTGTGCTTGGCTATTGTTCTTCCGATTGAGGATGGTGATCCATTGCCTTATTTCTACTGAGCAGGGGGCTTTCCTATCTGGTCGTTGTATTTCCGATAATGTTCTGTTAGCCCAAGAGGCTATGCATGATATTCTCAGAGCCCCTGCTCGTCAGTGTCTGATGGCTGTCAAGCTAGACATGGAGAGGGCTTATGATAGAGTCAGATGGGACTTCCTGTTCCATTCCCTTCAGGAGTTTGGGTTTCATGAGTTGTTTGTTGCCTGGATCATGGCCTGTGTTCATCGGCCCTCCTTCTCCATTATTATTGTTAATGGGGCCCAGACGGACTATTTCATTATGCGGTGGTCTTAGGCAAGGATGCCCGCTCTCTCCTTTCTTATTTATCCTCACTGCGGATGCTTTATCTAGGGCTCTTCATCACGCTCAGCAAACTTCTTACTTAGTACCTTACAGTGCGGGCCCCCATGGGCCCTTTATATCTCATCTTTATTTGCTGATGACTATATTTTGTTGGGGAGGGCCACTACTACTAATGCTACTGCTTTTGCTTCAGTGATCCAGTCTTATTGCAGGGCTTCTAATCAGCTAATTAATACAAATAAATCCATGATCAGTTTCAGTCCGAGGACTAGTTCTTCTACGAGGGATTCTATTATGCACATATTGGGTATATTTGACCAGGCTGATCACTTATCTTACTTGGGTGTTCCCATTACAGGGAGGCGGCCACGGATCTCTGACTTTTATGATCTGGAGCGCCGTGTTCATGAGCGGTTGGATGGATGGCAGGCAAGTCACTGGCTTATCTATGATGGCTAGGCTTACCCTTATCAGATATGTGCTCACTGCTCTTCCTCTCTACATCCTTTCTAACGCAACCATTCCGGTGACTTGCTTAAGGAGGATGGAGAGGTGGATTAGAGATTTCCTATGGGCCTCTAGGCAGGATAGCCATGGGATCCATTTGGTAGCCCGGGACTCTATGTGTATGCCAATCTCGGAGGGAGGGCTGGGGATTCAGTCCCTTGTTGCGAGAAGGGAGGCACTGATTGCTAGGCATGCTATGAGATTTTTGCTGGATCCTGACTATCTTTGGAGTGTGTTCATGCGTGCTAAATATGGCGACTGGACCACTCATAATCCCTCTCAGTCTGTCCGTGGATACTCTTTCTTTGGAAGGAGATTTGTCATCATGCGCCTACTGTGATTCCTCGTACTTCTTGGCTGATTGGTGATGGAACATTAGTTGACGTCCTTCGGGATACGTGGTTGGCTGATCTTCCTTTGTCTCGTTGGCCCACCTTTGTCAGTGCTGACATCCCTAGTGGATTGAGAGTCTCTGACCTTATTGATCAAGATCATAATGGCTGGCACACTTCTTTATAGCCACTTTTTTGGTATTGATCTCCATCGGCACATTCTCTCTATCGCTCTCCTTTCAAATCACACTTCAGACACTAGATTATGGAGGAGATCTTCTTTGACTTGTGCTCCGATTAGGGACCTCATGCAGGATTATAGGCCGCAGATCAGCCATACTTTGGATGTGTCTTGGATTTGGAGGCTCCCCATCCACCCTCGTGTTGGCTTTTCATTTGGAAGGTGGCTTGAGATTGCCTTCCCACTTGCTCCCTCCTCTCTAGAAGGGGCATGGAGATCCAGCTGACTTGCCCGTTATGTGGTACTGATGAGGAGACTATTGACCATGCCATATTCACTTGTACTAGAGCGAGATTGGTTTGGCAGATAGCGGGTTATTATTCTTGGTTTGAGAACAGTGCCCCATCTTGCATCTCCCTCTTGACTTTTTTGCGATAGGATAGGAGGAGGGATACCGAGAGGCTGAGCTCTACAGTTGCTTACTTGGCTTATCAGGTTTGGTTGTCTCGGAATCGACATATCTTTTCTATTGTGACTAACCCTCCCCATCGGATTATTAGGATAGCTCTATCCCTTTCTACTAAGTACACTATCCATCAGGCAGCCATGAACTCTGACAGCCCTAGCACATGGGATTCTCCTGCTGCTTCTGCAGCACACGGAGTACGGTATTCATATACTGGGAACACCCTCCACTAGGGATTGTCAAAGTCAATTTTGATGGGAGTGTTTAAGGTCGTTTGGCGGGGTCGGCTTTTGTTATCGTGGATCTGAGGGCCTGTTATTGGTGGCTAGTGGGTTTGGTCTTCTTGATCTATCTGTACCATCTACTGAATTGTACGCTGCATGGGCTGGTATCTCTTATGCTATACGCAGCTTGGCATTCGCAGGCTCATCATCGAGGGGGATTCCATTATGGTTGTTCGATGGCTCCTACAGGATCGGGACGACCCTCATCCTACCAACCCTTTGGTTAGCGACATCCGGGCTATGCTTCGCCAGGTTGATACTGCTCAGATTCAACATATTTATAGGGAAGCTAACTATGCGGCTGACTGGGTAGTTGGTCAGGTCACCCACCACTTCAGTCCTTGGTTCTTGTTACCGGGTGACTCCTGCCCGGTGGTGCTCTCTCAAATTTTGTACTTAGATATATCGAGTTTGACTCATCTTAGATTGATGTGATCGTCCGCTTGTACCAAAAAAATATTTGTTTCATCGTAATATATGGATTTGTAACGGCGAATTTGTTTATAGGTTAAGGTTTTTCCGCCCTCACTCCGCGATTTTTCTGCCTTTTCATTGAAATGGATTTTCGTCCAACCTCCTCCGCTCGGGTGCTCCTCCCTTTGCTCGTTGTCGTGATTTATTTCTTGGCAACATGCTCAATCTCTCTGTCTTCTTGCTCGTGATTTTTTTTTTCTTCTCTCCCCAAACTCCTGACTCCCGAGCGGAACCCTACCTCCACGGCTCCACTCGATCTTCTCTCCCCTACCGTCCACGAATTCGAGCGGAACCCTACCTCCACGGCTACCTCCATGGCTCCACCCAATCTCCTCTCCCCTGCCATCCACGAACCCTACTTCCACTCGATCTCCTCTCCCCTACCGTCCATGCTCCTCTTCTCGTCGCCGAGCGAAACCCTACCTCCACCTGATCTCCTCTCCCTTATCGTCTCCACTCCTCTTCTCGTCGCCATCGACGTCGCTGCCGGCGACCACCAACTTTCGCCATCGACGCCGCTGTCAGGACCTCTCCTCTGCTACCGCTGACCTCTGCTACCGACCTCGACGTGGATACCAGCCAAAGTCCGAAATCTCTCCTCTTTAATTTTCTGTGCTTATTAGTTCATTTCTTTCGATTCTATTGATGCTTGTTTGCTTTCATTCGATGCGAGCAGGGGTGAGCACTTCTCCTCAATTTTGTGATCCATTTTGGTTATCATATTTGGATGAACTGATATCGAAAATGCTATTTATTGATATGTTTCTTAAGTTCTTTCTATTACACCCAAATTCGTTTTCCATTCAGCATTGGGAAGTGGCTGTATTGTTGGCTAAATAATTAGGTAACTGAAGCTTCGGATAAGTTTTACTTCATTAATTTCAAAATGTTATTGATCCTACAGCAAGAATCTATCGGCAATTTGCATCACTTGTTTGTTAAGAGGATATGATATTTCTGTTTTTGGGTTTTACATGAACTAGATATTTGAAGGGTTCAGACCACATAGATGACAGGATGTAATGATGTGATAATGTGCAAGCATCAGCATACAGATTATATTCTGTATAGTGTCTGTTTCTTCTTACAAGCAAGGCAGTCTCTACACAAGCTTTTGTTGTTTTGGAGTTGTTAGTGTTCATCGACTAGGCACATTATCATGTCTTGCATGCCTGCTACTCTATGTAACAATCAATTATTTTGCATTATTAGAACCATTTTTAATTGCACAAATGGAAATAAAAAAGAATCTGGTAAATATCTAATCTGTAATGTTAAAGATGAGCAAAGAATTACAGTTGGATGGATCATTACTCTTCAAACTGCCACTGAGTTTTGAGGTACTTAAATAGCTGCATCTGCTTAATGTTTATTGCTTTACTTTTATGAAATTGATAAATGTTAAGTTTTTAAAACTATTTTATGCATGAAATTATAAAAGATTCTTGTGAAGGGGTGGGTATTATATTGTCAGCATGTTATAAAATTTTTTTGCCTGTGTAGCAATAGGTACTGCTGAAAATTTTGATTTCATATCATGACAATGCTTCTTTTCTTCTTGTTTGCAGCAAAAAAGAATTTTTTAATAAAGCCTTAGCTGTAAAGGAGAGTTGATCTTATTCAATATTCGCAGCATGGCTAAAAATCAAGTAGCTTTCCAGCTTACCAAGTTCAATTTATTTGCTCAGCAAGGTCACTTACTCCAATGGCCTTCTATGTTTTTCCAAGTCAAAATCTTGATGCAATCAGGCCCATAACATTTTGTGCAAAGCTAGAAATCCTTAGCAACTAGGATTGATTTTAGTGTTGAACCGCATGTTCCTGAAATTCATGCTTTCTCAAAAACTGCATCTCTTGCTTCATGTATTAATGATAATTGTAAGCATGTTTTCAATAACTTATTCATAGTAGATTTGATGAGGTCCTATCTATATCCTCTCCCATATACCAGTTAATGTCTGGAGCTGCTCTAAACTCACTGAAATTATTTATACCGGTATTTCAGTACCCACATACACACATCATGCATATACTAATGTATGTGTGCTAGATAGGAAAGTTCTCACGCTACAAGAAAAAGGGTCATTTGCGAGGAATTTTTCAAAAAAAAAATCTGAAAATATAAATTTTCGACTGATTTTCGATGGATAAATGATCGTCGGAAAAACTCTCCTCAAAAAATTTTTTCGAGGAATTTTTCTGAGGGAATTTATTTTCGAGGGAGTTTTCGAGGAAATTTATCCATTGGAAATTTCCAACGGATTTTTCGAGGGAAAAGTTTTGAGGAATTTTTTGAGAGAAAATTTTCGAGGGATTTTTGAGAAAATTTTCTAAGGAATTTTTCGAGAGATTTGCTGAGGGATTTTCCGAGGGAATTTTGAGAGAAATTTTCCCAGGGATTTTTGGAGGAAAATTTTTCGAGGGATTTTTGGAGGGAAATTTTTCAAGGAATTTCTGAGGGGAATTTTCTAAGGGATTTTTCGAGGAAAAAATTTGAAGAAATTTTTGAGGAATTTTTGAATTTTTTAAATGGTTTTTTTAATTTTTGAGGAAATTATCCATCGCTAAAGTTGAAATTTCTTAATTCCATTGGGAAAATCTGTATTTATAACAAAAAGTTATCCATTGAAAAAAAATTAATTAGTTTTTATGATGAAAATTAGTCTTCAAGGAAAAGTTGTACCTATTTTTAGCAACGACTATTAAATATTTGACTGTCAATGCTAAAAAATTTTCAAAATAAAAACCCAAAACTTAATTAATTAAAAAATAAAAATTTAATCAAATTACATAATTTATCTACCATAGACCTATTACAAGTTCATATATATGTATCAACAAAATTACGTATAGTCATACCTACCTAACCAGTAACCACCAAAAGACCAACTAAATTTCAATAAAACAAAAGAAGGTTTTGTTTTCATTATATGATATTTCAACCACGAAGATGCTCGCAATAATGAAAATGCTTGAACTCGTTCCTTGCTCAGCATGATAATTCCACCTACATCCAAATCAAAGAAACAAGCAAATTAATCTCAATTACATAATTCATTAACATAGAGAAACTAGTTATTGCTTATAGTAAGTATATAAGATAAATAGTTCTACCAAAAAAGAAAAAATAAGCAATAATTAGTAGGTGGGAGTAGTGTGATTATGGAATTGGTAGGAGGTTGTAGTTATGAGTAAATAGACACACAAAACATAAAATACTAGGACAAAAAGAATAAAATTTTCATATATCAAGCAATTGATCATTACAATTAATAGGTAATAATTTATTTCTAACATAGGTGATCCTCTATCCAAACTCTAGTCCACCCATTTATCTTAAAGGAAGGTTGTGCTTACCATAGACAATAAATTTAGCCTGTTATTCTTACTATCATCAATTAAAACCACTCCAATAAGTCATTACACCAACTTGCTTGTCAGAAAGCAATGATCAAAGATAGCTAGAACCTTCAACTTTCTGAAAAAAAAATACAAGAGAAATATAGAAGTCACTACTTTGAAATATCAGCATTTCCAAATAATCAAACCAAATAATGAATTGCACATTTATGGTACTATTGTCCATTTTTAATTTTCAAATATACTATATATCAGTATAGTATTCAAATCCATAATTTTCATACTTTAATAATTCATGAAAATCATGATAAATGGCTTACTTACCTCTTAGCACTAATCCAAAAGTGTAAATCAGCTAGTTGGACACTTGGTTACCTACAACATCATTTTTCAATTTTTAATGTCCAAATTAACATATCAAAATAACCTCTAAACTCTATCCAGTTTAATCATGGGACCAACTTGGGGCTTGAATATCTCCAAATATATAAGCCCAAATGGAAAGTGAAAATACCCTAAGAAACTAGGATCCACACTGATCCAAGTCCCATCTCCTTTTTATTGGGCCTGCCCCAACATAGGGCCCGAAAAATCAGCCCAAAGGGCATACTGGGCAAGGCCAAACCCAGGCCCAGCCCCTCCCTCTCTCTCTGTCGCCCCTGGTTCACCCGAACTAGGGAAAAGGGAAGTGGATGGCGGCCTAGGGCTGCCGCTGGCCCCTCCCGGGGCTTGTCTGGCTGCCGGCGACCAGCCCAGCGCTGGACGCCAACGACGGCCACCTTCCTTTTCTTTCCTTTTTTCTTTTCTTCCTTTCTTCTTCCTTCTTTCATCTCTTTTCTTCTCCTTCCCTGTTTCTTCTTCCTCCCGCCACCTCTTTGTGGCAGTGGCATGGCCGATGGAAATGACCGAACCCCACTGGATGCCTCCCGGTGGGGGCTGGTGCCCGAGGCTCGAGCACGGCGAGCTAACGGGTACGTCGCCGGGCCCGAACCAGTATACGGGAGCCGGTTTGGCTCCCGTGTGAGGGAGGGCCTCCGGTGGTCCTCTCCCCCTCTTCTCTCTATCTCTCTCTCACTCTCTCTCTCTCTGTCTCCCCTGGTTCAGGTGAACCAGGGGAAAGGAAAGTGGATGGCGGCCTAGGGCCGCCGTTGGCCCCTCCCGGGGCTTGTCTGGTTGCCGGCAACCGGCTCTTCCTTTTCGTTTCTTTTTCTTTTCTTCCTTTCTTCTTCCTTCTTTCTTTTCTTTTCTTCTCCTTCCCCTGCTTCTTCCTCCTGCCACCTCTTTGTGGTAGTGGCATGGCCGGCCGATGGGAGGCTGGCTGGACCCCACCAGATGCCTCCCTAGCGCCGGTGGAGGCTGGTGCCCGGGGTTCAGGCACGGCAAGCCGGTGGGCATGCTGCCGGGCCCAAACCAGTATACGTGATCCGGTTTGGCTCCCGTGTAAGGAGAGGGCCTCTGGTGGCCCTCTCCCCCTCTTCTTCTCTCTCTCTCTCCCTCCCTCCCTCCCTTACCTTGCCGGAGGCAATGCGGTGGCGGATGCAGCGGCACGGTGATGAGCTTGGGCATGTCGCGGAACTCTCTGACGGGTTTGGGCACGTCGCAGCCCTCGACCGTGATCTCCCTCTTGTGGTGGTAAGCCTCCACTTCAGCCTCGGTTATGGCCGCCTCGAAAGGAGACTCCACATAAATTCTTCTCAAATGGGGTCAGCCTACCAAGTCAGTGCTGCCCTCTCAAAAAAAAAAGAGAGAGAAGCACGACGGTCAAATAGAAATGGGCGCGGGGCGGCGAAAATTCTAGGGCAATGAAAATTCAAAGGGTTTTAAGTCTAATTTATAAGAAAAAGATTTATAGTGTTTAAATATTTCATAATAAATTTATAAATATAAAAAAGGATAGGATTGTAGTGTTATGATAATGAGTTTTTTTTTCAAGGATTCAAGTTCGAATCCTTCTATCTGCCTCTTATAAATTTATTTTATAAAAATACTAAAATAAGTTTTTTTGTTTCATCTTTCTATTTTTTTGATAATTTTTTCTATGTTTTTCCTTGGCTTTTCCTTTTCTTCTCGAGTGTAGAGATCTTTTTTTTTTTCCTCCATTCCTCCTCCTTTTTCAGTTAGATTTCTGCATTATTTTTTTTTTGATGAATTTCCGGAGGAAGAAGGAGATGGATTTGTTGGTGCCGTGAGGAGTGAAGTAAAGGAACTTTGAAAATTTCGATGCCTATAGGAGGAAAGAAATCAGTGAGCGAGCGATAGAAGCTTTGAAATTTGGATTTATCCTAAGATCGTCAACGATTAGAATTACCATTTTACTAAAAAAAATAAGTTCTCATATATAGGCTACTATTAAGAGTGATTTTTCATGAATTAGTGAAGACTAAGAAGGCTTGATGACATTGATCGGTAAAATTTATATTTGGAGATAACCATCAACACTAAATATATATATATATATATATATCCACACACCTGTATATGTGTGTATGTGTGTGTGTGTGTATATATATATATATATATATGCATGTATGTATAAAAGAAAACCATGTAATGAATGAGCAACTAGACCATTGATCCAAAGGAGAGATGAATTATATAACAAATGATCCAAAAGTTATATATATATATATAATACTACCTGTTTAATAAATCCCAAAACTAAATTTATTTAGCATTAGTGGTTGTTAGTCAAATTTAGGTCTAGCAATCTTGACTTATTAATAGTTCAAGTTGGGTCGTCAGGCTTAAATGAGGTTGATCTAACCCAAACAATTGATTGCCTATTTGGTCACTCTTTAACTATCACATAATTCTTTCTTATTACATAGCCTGTTGTCCTTTACCTAATTTATGTAATGAGCTCAAACCTTTTATCCTATATTATATAAAACCTTAACCTTTGTAATTGCCATCATCTTTAATCGCCACCATCTTTAACATGAAACAAGAGATGGGATGCTAGTTCACAAATATGTTATCATATCAACCAAGAAAAGTCTACCAAAACAATGCTTATATATCTTTGATTGAGACTTTTCTCTAAGAAAAAGAGATCCAAAGTATGCAATAGATAGTTGTTATCCTATAATCTTAAATACTATACAACCTTTGTTATTTCCCACAACCTAGCAAACTGAGTTGACGGTTCACGAAACAACTTAATAGGGTTTATAAACAAATCCCTCAGAAAATCCCTCAAAAATTAATTTTGTGAGAGATTTTTTAAGGGATTTGTTTTTCGTTAATGAGTTATGTTGGCCCAGATGACAACCCAAGAGGGGGGGTGAA
Organism: Calamus simplicifolius; assembly: GCA_900491605.1. Lineage (NCBI taxonomy): Eukaryota > Viridiplantae > Streptophyta > Magnoliopsida > Arecales > Arecaceae > Calamus > Calamus simplicifolius. The sequence continues at coordinate 715,015 of UESW01004454.1, forward strand.
TTGGGTTCTTTAAAAAATTTAAACCTTTTGAAATATTTGTTTGCTTAGTGTGAGTGAAAGTGAATGCAGATGCAAAAACAAAATACAATCAATAAGATAGAGATAGAGATAAAGATAAAGGAGACACGGCAAACACAAAGATTTTATAGTGGTTCGGTGTATCCAACACCTATATCCACTCCCAAGATTCACTTGGGTCCACACTATAATCTTCCTTGATTACAGCCGAGTTATTTTACAAGCTCACAACTCAAACTTGTTGTTTTCTTGGGATCACAACGAACCCAGCCAATTTTCTGGCTCACCAGCACAAAAACCCTAACACAAGCTATACCAAGCTTGTACCGAGGTAAGACTACCTCCACTAGTTCAATCCCCCAGATTGAACTAGACACAAACAAAAGAAATATTGTTTTTTAAGTACACAGCTCCTCAATGAGCAAATAATCAAGTAAATGAACAAGGTTTAGAAAAGCCTGATTTGTAGTTGGTTGGCTTTTGAGCTTTCTTCTTTTCTTCTTCTCCTTGCTAGATTGAATCAAGCCTCAGCTCCGATTCTTCACAGTTGAAGCAGTTGAGAAGGATTGAAAAGCAAGAAACTGATCCTCTTTCTCCAATTTGGGAAATCCACCAAAACTTGATTTGAATGCCTTGGATTCCTCTTGAGCTTTTTGGAGTGGAGTGGATTTGAGCTAGAAGGTTTTTCTCTTGAGATTCAGGCTCTCTATTTTTTGGATTTTTGAATTGGAATTTCTCTATTTCCGATTTTCTTCTTTGTTTTTCCGTTGTTTTTCCTCTATTGTTTTTGAATGATAGTCTTCCCTTTTTATAGATTTCTTTCAAACCGTTTTTGGAAGAAAACTATCCGTTGGAGTGTACCTTGCAATAAAATATATCCGTTAGAAATAAAGTAAAATAGAAATATTACCATTAGAGCTGATCTGGCAATTTGATTTTTCATTCCAGGTGGGTTGGAGTCGACTCTAACTTTTCTAGAGTCGGCTCTAACTCGAAACACTTTAATCCGTTAATTCTGGAGTCATCTCTGACTTTTCTGGGATTGACAAGGAACTTTTCTGGAGTCGACTCTAACAGACCCGGAGTCGACTCTAAGTCGGGGCCAGAAAAATCAACGTTCTGTCTTTTCTGTGAGAGTCGGCTCTAACAGTCTCGGAGTCGACTCTAACTTCCGTGCCAGATACTGGAGTCGGCTCTGTGATTCTCGGAGTCGACTCTAATATCTGCAATCTTACCTAGACATTAGATTCGATCCAGAACAAGATTTAACTCCTAATTTTGATCATTCAATCGACTTATAATCTAAAAACTTAATCAAAATCATTAGAGCCTTCAATTGTTATACTCAAATAGTTTTGTTAATCATCAAAATCATCAATTGGGTCAACAATCTCCCCCTTTTTGATGATAACAAAAACTTTGAGTATATTCATTCAAAAAATTCATTCGAACTAAAGATTATAGTCATTTTAAAGCTTAAAACATTTTTAATGAAGGATTTGATGCCAATATTCAAAGTGAACTTTTAAAATTATGCATGAGTTCTATATAAGCCATCAATTATGAACATTTAAACTAAATGTACAGAAAATTGTAATTAAGCTTGTTGTTAAGCTCCCCTTGCATTGAATAGCTCCCCCTATATATAAAAATCAAATTTTAATTGAACTGATTAAAATTTCAAGTCTCTTTCTTTTTGCATAAACAATCATTTCTCTCCCCTTTCTTTCTTTCTTTTTGCATATTCAACCATCTCTCATTAAAATTTCAAGTCTCTTTTTTTTGCATATTCAACCATCTCTCCCCCTTTTTTGTTATCAGCATAAGGAGAGTATTAGATAAAGAAAGTTATTAGAGAAAAATTGTTGGTTCAATAAGACATAGGGATTCAAGCAGTCAATCATAGAAAGATTTGAAAATGTGTAATTGCATTACATAAGTAAGAAACATTACATAAGTTGATTCATGTACATTCCAAAGTGAGATACATTAGATACTCAAAATTCCTAAATACAAACTATCAAAATAAAGTAAACTAGAGAACCTAAGATACAAAAGAGTATCAAAATCAAAGTCAAAGTCAGATATGTTTGAATACAATTTTCTTCAAGTGACCTATGATTTCATTACATCATTTTTGAGATTTCTTAAAATTTTCAAGACAAGCTTCAATCTGTGAGACTGCAAGGTCAATGTCCTTCTTCAGTTGACCAGTTGCATGAACATAAGATCCCGAGCCATCAGCAATGCCTTCTATCCTTTCAAAGATTTTGTGAAGTTCAGCACCAAAGGATTCAACAGAATTGCTTATGGAAAAGGAAATCATATCAAGTCTCGAGTTAAGTTCTTCTTTTAGCTGATTGAAGTCTTCTTTTAAATACAAACATTCTAGAAAGAGACATTGAAAAATTAAATATAGATGTATCTTCAGATCATGAACAAGAAGCTAAAGATAATGATTCTCCTAGTGTTGATGTTGTTGATGCAAATCATAATGATATAGATCTACCTAGAGATTGGAGATATGCCTATGGTCATCCAAGAGAATTAATTATAGGTGATCCATCTCAAGGAGTAAGAACTAGATCATCAATGAGAAACATCAATAATCATCTTGCATTTGTATCTCAAATTGAACCTAAAACTATTGAAGAAGCAGAAAAAGATAATAATTGGATGTTAGCTATGCAAGAAGAATTAAATCAATTTACTAGAAATAATGTTTGGACTCTTGTAGATAGACCTAAAGATCATTCTGTTATAGGATCAAAATGGGTATTTAGAAATAAATTAGACGAAAATGGCATAGTAATTAGAAACAAAGCTAGATTAGTTGCAAAAGGATATAATCAAGAAGAAGGAATTGATTTTGATGAAACTTTTGCACCTGTAGCTAGACTTGAAGCAATTAGATTATTACTTGCATTTGCATGTCATATGCATATCAATTTATTTCAAATGGATGTTAAAAGTGCATTTTTAAATGGATTTATAAATGAAGAAGTTTTTGTTGAACAACCACCTGGTTTTGAAGATCATGAATTTCCAAATCATGTTTTTAAATTACACAAAGCACTATATGGTTTGAAACAAGCACCTAGAGCTTGGTATGAAAGATTAAGTAAATTTCTGATTGAAAATGATTTTGTAAGAGGAAATGTTGATAAAACACTATTTTTGAAAAGAAAAGATAAAGATTTATTAGTAGTACAAATATATGTTGATGATATTGTATTCGGTGCTACTAACAATTTGTTATGTCAAGAATTTGCTAAGTTGATGCAGGGTGAGTTTGAAATGAGTATGATGGGAGAACTCAACTTCTTCCTAGGACTTCAAATCAAACAAAGCAAAGAAGGAATTTCATCAATCAAGCCAAATACACAAAAGAACTGCTCAAGAAGTTTGGAATGGAGTCAATCAAACCACTTGGAACTCCTATGAGTCCTTCGTGCAAATTGGACAAAGATGAAGATGGTAAGAAAGTAGATCAAAAATATTACAGAGGTATGATTGGATCTCTTCTTTACTTAACAGCTAGTAGACCAGATATTATGTTTGCAGTATGTTTATGTGCTAGATTTCAATCTGAACCTAAAGAATCTCACTTAATTGCTGTAAAAAGAATTTTAAGATATTTAAGTGGAACTAAAAATGTAGGTTTATGGTACTCTAGAGACTCAACTTAAATTTAATTGCATATTCTGATTCTGACTATGCTGGATGTAAATTAGATAGAAAAAGCACAAGTGGTGCATGTCAATTCTTAGGATGTAACTTAATCTCTTGGTTTAGCAAAAAGCAAAATTCGGTTGCATTATCTACTGCTGAAGCAGAATATGTTGCAGCTGGAAGTTGCTGTGCTCAAATCCTTTGGATTAAGAGACAACTTGAAGATTATGGCATAACCCTTGATAAAACACCAATTAGATGTGATAACACGAGTGCAATAAATCTAACTAAAAATCCAATTCAACATTCAAGAACAAAACACATTGAAATTAGATATCATTTCATAAGAGAACATGTAGCTAATAATGAAATTTGTCTTGAATATGTTAATACAGAGGAACAATTAGCTGACATATTTACAAAACCTTTGAGTGAAGAGAGATTTTGTTATCTTAGAGGTGAATTAGGATATGTGACCCTTTGGATTGATTTTGATACATTAAGGAATGAGAATCTAGATTTCTATAATTTCTTGATATTCCCTTCACAATTTTAAGGACAAATTATCTAGTCATTTGAGCTATTTGATCCTTAATACTCCAAAATTTTATCAAATTTTATAAAATTTATTTTGACAAGTTTCAGTCATTTGAATCTCATATATTTTTTTCTGAAACTGTCTTTGGAGTCGACACCTCAGACTGTGTCGCTCTCGGTCCCTGACCTTGGAGCCGACACCGTAAGTGGAGCCGACTCCAGTTCGAGCGCTGACTGTGTTAGCGATTTGGAGTCGACACCCGACTTTGCGGGAGTCGACACCTGGGAATCAAAATTGATTTATTAGGGCAGAGTCGACACCTCGTCATTTCATAACTTTCTCAAATCCTAACCAAACTCTTCCAAAATTCTTCCAAAACTTCCCCATCTCTAATTCCATCCAAATCGAACCTTTCCAAAGATCAATGGCACCCAAAAGGAGAGAATCAGTGGTTGGAGCGCCGGTGACTACGGGAAAGCGGTCCGCACGTCGTCCCGTTCGTGAGCCGACTCCAAGCAGCGATTCGTCCACGATTCAGACAATCCCAACACATCTTCCACTCAGGTAGATACCCTAGCAGGGAGAGTCATCACAATGGGTAGAAAAATGATTTTGACCTATTTGAATCCGAGGGTTTTTCAATCGGGAGACAATTGAAGGAAATGGGCTGGGATAAGCTTGTTCTCTTGATGTTCCTACCTATCCAGCCTAGTAAAAGAATTTATTTCAATTTGGCTAGAGGGGATGGAGGTTTAGTAAGCATGTTAGAGGGAAAAGGATTCATCTACCTTTCAAAAGCTTGGAAACCTCCTTAGCATCCCCACTGGTTTAGCAGCTGACATGCACAGTGATAGGTCAGCAGCCCTTTCAAGGATGTTAGGAAGGGATGTAAGAGTTTGAGGAAATTAGAGCCAATCAACTACCCCTGGAATTGAGATTATTACACAATATATGCAGTAGAATTTTGTTTCCAAAGACTGGTCGGTTTGAGTATGTCTCGGAGCGAGACATTGTGTTATGGACAGTGTTCTGACTGGGCAGCCGATCAATCTGGCAGCAATGATGATTTTTTATATGGCAGAAGCTGGAGGGAAGAGGAGATCATCCCTACCGTATGGAATGGTACTTAACTATGGTATTCAGGAGCCAAGGGGTTGTAATTCAAGAGAATGAACCTTCCAAGAACCTGAGGCACACAGATTACTATAGTTTGGCACATTGCATCGGATGGGTTTTGTTAAGGTGAATGGACATGGGATAGGAAAGGACACCTAGATGAAAGAGCCCCTATGCCGAGAGTTTCTGAGCCTTGCGAGGCTGGACCATCATTTAGGGTTCCTTCTCCACAGCCTAGGAGTCCCATTTCTGCTCCTGTTCCTGCTCCTGCACCTGCACAAGTTTATGATCAACCATCCACTTCTTCGACTGGATTCTCAGACCTTCAAATGGAGCAATTAAAAAGTTTGTTTGCAGCTCAGAAGGATGAGTTTGACAGTAAATTTATGAATTTAAAAGAATCACTTTACTCCCTTGATGATCGGATTGCAAAGATTGAATCAACTCTCAACTCCTCCGCAGAATCTTTAAGTGGTGATTTGAAGAACATCTTTGAAGAGCTTAAAGAGATTTGTGGAGATGGTGAAACTTATTCAAAGTGCAACGCCGAGCTTCAAGATAAAATCAACAGCTTGCACATTTGTTGATGAGAGACTAAAAGATTATGTTAGACTTCAATGTGATGGAATGAAAAATATTGTAGACCATTTAACAAGAATAGTTAGAAAGAACTTTTGATGTAATGTATGTTTAATTTTGTTGAAATGTGTTTACATTTTGATGTAATGAATGTAATGAAGTTAATGTAATGAAGTTTAAAGGAGAGAATTATGTAATACTTGACTATGTTGATGTAGTGAAGTGATGAATGAAAAGTTTTTTATGATTTGATTTTGATGCAATTATCTTTTGATGCAGTAAAATATTCTTTACCTTTTTGTTGATTACAAAAAAGGGGGGAGAATTAGGATTGTATATGCATTAAGAGGGAGAAAATTATATATATGGAAAGAATTTATTTAATTGATATGTTAATGATTAATTGATATTGAGTTATTGATGTGGATTAATAATCAAATTGATTGTCTATGCACAAAGAAATCTTAAGTACCAAATGTGTAAAGTAAGAGGAAGAATAATTTGAATTTCATAGGGGAAGCTACCTTATTCAGGGGGAGCTTACTCGTAAAGATCACTTCCTTGATATTTTTTAATTTAAGAATTCTATGCATATACTCAATGTTTTTATAATCATCAAAAAGGGGGAGATTGTTGATCCATTTATTGATTTTGATGATTAATAAAGGAATTGAGTATATTTATTTGATTACTAATGGATTTATAAGTGTTTCAGGACTTAAATTTATTTGATCAATTTAAAGGAATTAAGAAATGAATTTTGAATCAAATACAAATCAGAGATTTCAAAGTTTCAGAGCTTGGAGTCGACACCTAGAAAGTCTGGAGCCGACCCCATGGCCAATTCAATTTTAATCTGATTTTTGATACAACCTGGAGCCGACACCTAGAGTTTCGGAGCCGACACCTAAGGTTTCGGAGTCGACACTTACAGTGTCTGGAGCCGACTCCGATGCGGGGACAGAACGTTGATTTTTTGAGCATCCTGGAGCCGACACCTACAGTATTCGGGAGCCGACACCTGACGACGGCGAGCCGACACTTACTTTTGCGGAGCCGACTCCACGACGAACTCAGATTTTACTATTTATGGAAAAACGATCTGGAGCCGACACCTGAAAAGCTGGAGCCGACTCCAACCCACCTGGACGAAAAATTAAAAATGCCAGATCAGCTCTAACGGTAATATTTTTGATTTCTGACATCTAACGGCTATTTTTTATGAATGGAAAATCCTTCCAGGTACACTCCAACGGCTAGATTTCCACCCAAAAATGAATCAAAGGAAAATCTATAAAAAGGGGGAAAAACAACCGTTTGAAAAGAGAGATAGAAACGGATAGAAAAATCAAAAATCAAAATCCGAGAAGTCTTGAGCCTTATATCCAAGAGAGGAGCTTTCAAATTCAAATCCTTCCACTCCACAAAGCTCAAAGAAGAATCCAAGCCGTTCAAATAGTGAAAAATCGGAGGATTCTCAACTAGAAGAAAAGATCAACTTTTCAATCTTCTCAACTGCATCTACTGTGAGGAATCGGAGCTGAGGCTTGATTCAACCCAGCAAGGAGAAGAGGAAAAGAAGAAAAGAAAAGCTCAAAGCCAAACAACTTCAAACCAGGCTTTTCTAAACCTATTTACTTTCTTTGAATATTTGCTCATTGAGGAGCTGTGAAATTTGTAAAACATTCTTATATTTGTTTGTGCCTAGTTCAATCAAAGGGGATTGAACTAGTGGAGGTTGTTAACCTCGGGTCAAGCTAGTTTAGCTTGAGTTTAGGGTTGTGTGCTGGTGAGCCCGAAAACCGGCTGGGTTCGTTGTGATCCCGGGTAAAACAACAAGTTTGGGTTGTGAACTTGTAAAACAACTCGGCTGTAATCGAGGAGATTATAGTGTGGACCCAAGTAGGATCTTGGGAGTGGACGTAGGTGTTGGATACACCGAACCACTATAAAATCTTTGTGTTTGCCGTGCTTCCATTGTCTCTATCTCTATCTCTGTTTTATTCATTGTGCTTTATATTTATATTGCATTTATTTTCATTCATCTTAAGCAAATAATTTTTCAAGAGGCTAAATTTTTAAAGAACCCAATTCACCCCCCCTCCCTCTTGGGTTGTCATCTGGGGCAACAGATGTGATAATACAAGTGCAATAAATTTAACTAAAAATCCAATTCAACATTCAAGAACAAAACACATTGAAATTAGATATCACTTTATAAGAGAACATGTGGCTAATAATAAAATTTGTCTTGATTATATTAATACTGAAGAACAATTAGCTGATATATTTACAAAACCTTTGAGTGAAGAGAGATTTGCTATCTGAGAGGTGAATTAGGGATTTGTGACCCTTTGGAATGATTTTGAAACCCTTAAGGAATGACTATCTAGATTTCTATTTTCTTGAAATTCATTTCATAATTTTAAGGATAATTTATCTAGTCATTCATGCAATTTGATTCTTCATATTCCAAAGATTTTTTCAAAAATTTATTGACCCTATTTTGACAAGTTTTGGATATTTGAAACTCGTCTTTTTTCTCTGAAACTGTCAGTGGAGTCGACACCTCAATTTGAGGAGTCGACACCTCTTCTGTGTCACTCTCGATCCTTGACCTTGGAGCCGACACCCGTATAAGTGGAGCCGACTCCAGTTCGAGCACTAACTATGTTAGTGACTTGGAGTCGACACCCGACTTTGCGGGAGTCGACACCTGGGGGTCCCAAGTTGACTTTATTATGGCAGAGTCGACACCTCCGTCATTTTTATCGTTTCCAATCTCTTTCCAAACTTTCTCCAAACTCTCTCAAAACCTTCCCAAGCCAAATTCTCCTTAAATTGAACATTCCCAAGGATTTCCATGGCACCAAAGCGGAGAGGATCAGTTCTTGGAGCTCCCATGACCATCGGAAAGCGTACGGCGAGGCGTCCCGTTCACGAGCCGTCTCCAAGCGACGATGATTCCTTAACCCATTCGGATAATCCTGGTCCCTCATCTCCTTAGGTAGACACCTTAGACAGAAGAGTTATTACTATGAGTAGAAAGGTTGATTTTGATTTCTTTGAGTCGAAGGGTTTTTCAATTGAAAGACAAATCAAAGAGCTTGGATGGGACAAGGTCTGTTCATTGGATGTTCCCACCTATCCGGCCCTAGTCAAGGAATTCTATTTCAATTTATCGAGGGGTGACGGTGGGATTGTAAGCTTTGTTAGAGGAAAAAGAGTCCACCTTACATTTCAAAAGTTAGGAAATCTTCTAAGCATTCCTGTCACTGGATTAGTAGCTGATATTAATAGTGAGAGGTTTGATGCACTATCAAGGATGTTAGGTAGAGAAGTATCTAAATTTGAAGAAGTTAGGGTTAATCAGTTGTCCTTGGAACTTAGATTGCTTCACAACATCTGTAGTAGAATTTTATTCCCTAAGACTGGCCGCTTTGAGTATGTCTTGGAGCGAGACATTGTGGTGATGGACAGTGTTCTGATTGGTCAGCCTATTAACCTTGCTGCGATGATGATTTTCTACATGGCTGAGGCTGGGGGCAAAAGGAGATCTTCACTGCCCTATGGTATGATCTTGACTATGGTTTTCAGAAGCCAAGGAATTGTGATTTCTGACAGTGAGTCTTCAAAGAACCTTAGGCATACTGACTACTATAGTTTGGCTACTGTGCACCAGATGGGCTTTGTTAAAGTAAATGGACAATGTGAGAGGAAAGGCAATCTGGATGAGAGAGCCACTGAGATTAGATCTTCTGCACCATCTGAGGCTGGTCCTTCAGCGAGGCATCCTCCACGAGAGCCTAGCAGATCTTCACCACCTCCTACTCCTGCTCCTGCTCTAGTTCCTGTACCGCCATCTGTGTCATCTGTTGGATTTTCTGATATTCAGTTAGAGCAACTCAAAAGCTTATTTGCTGCTCAAAAAGAAGGAATGAAGACAGAGTTTGATAGTCAATTTATGAATTTGAAAGAAACCCTTTACTCTTTGGATGATCGCATTGGTAAGATTGAGTCCACTCTTGGTTCCTCTGCTGAATCCTTAAGGAATGATCTCAAGAACATATTTGAAGAACTTAAGGATATTGGTGGAGACTCAGAGACATATTCCAAATGCAATGCTGAGCTTCAAGACAAGATTATGACTACATGTGCATTTGTTGATAGAAGATTAAAAGAATTTGTTAGGACTCAAAGTGAAGGGATGTAAAAGATTGTAGAAGATTTGCAAAGACTTCTTAGAACTCATTTTTGATTTTCTTGTAATGAAGTATAGGTTGTTGTTGTTTTATCTTGAAATCTTAATGTAATAAAGTATAGTTTGATGTTTGATATAGTGAAGTTTCATTTTGTAATACTTGACTCTTTTATGTAATGAAATTATCTGATACTTCATAAATATCTTTTGTTCCTTAAAAAATCTATCAATTTTGTCATTTTACTTAACTCTTATTGATCTTTTTGTTGATTACAAAAAGGGGAGAGTTATGTAGTTATGTCATATATGCATTGAATATAAAATCCTATTCATATATGCATTGTATGTAAAATAAAAGGAGGAGAAATATTTAACTTTTGTATATGCATTGGTTTAAATAAGCTTAGTTAAAATTGATATATCTACCTTTATGGTATCAAACACTAAAATTTTCTGTTAGAAAGAAGAACAATTGTTAAATTGAACTTCACAGGGGGAGCTACCTTATTCAGGGGGAGCTTACCTGTGAGGATCACATATTTGAAAATTTTGATTTGAGAATTCTATGCATATACTCAATGTTTTTATAATCATCAAAAAGGGGAGATTGTTGACCCAATTATTGATTTTGATGATTAATAAAGGACATGAGTATATTCATTTTGTTACTAAAAAATTTAACAAGTGTTTCAGGGCTTAAAAATCTTTGATCAATCAAAAGGAATAAAGAAACGTGTTTTGAATCAAATGCCAAAAGTAAGTTTCAAAATTCAGAGCTTGGAGTCGACATCCAGATGGTCTGGAGCCGATCCCATGGCCAATCAAATGTCTTTCTGATTTTTGGCATGGTCTAGAGTCGACACCCAGAGTTTCGGAGCCGACACCCAGAGTTTCGGAGTCGACACTTACAATGTCTCGAGCCGACTCCATGCGAGAACAGAACACGTGTTTTTGGACTTCTCTGGAGCCGACACTTACAGTTTTTCGGAGCCAACTCCCGAATGCGGCGAGCCGACACTCAACTTTTTCGGAGCCGACTCCTCAACGAACTTTGTACTTTCTATTTTTGGTTACCCGACTTGGAGCCGACACCTGAAAAGTTGGAGCCAACTCCAACCTGTCAGGAACGGATTTTCAAAATGCCAGGTCAGTTCAAACGGCAATATTTTCTTTACCTAACTTCTAACAGCTATATTTTCTGTATGGACAATCTATCCAGGTACATTCCAACGGCTATATTTCACCTATGGATCTATAAAAAGGGGGTTTCGTCCGTTTGAATAGAACAACAAAAAAGGAGACGAAAAATAGAGAAAAATCAAATTAAAAATCTAAGAAGTCTTGAGCAAGAAATCTAGAGGAAAGAATCAAAGTTCATATCCATCAACTCCAGAAAGCTCAAAGAGAAATCCAAGGCATTCAAAGTCAAAAATCGGAGGATTTCCCAAAAAGAAGAAAAAGGAGCCAAAAGCTCTGCTCTGTGATTTTCCAACTTCTTATCTGCAACATTTGTAAAGAATCCGAGCTAAGGCATGATTCAACATCTCAAAGGAGAAGAGGAAAAGAAAAAGAAGAAAAGCTCAAATCCAATCTGCTTCAAACAGGCTTTTCTAACTTTGTTTATTTACATTGAATATTTGCTCATTTAAGGGGCTGTTTGTTATTGTAAACTCTATTGTTATTTGTTTTTGCTAATTCAATCAGGGGGATTGAATTAGTGAAGGTAGTAGTATACCTCATGACAAGCTAGATTAGCTTGGGTTTGGGTTTTGTGCTGGTGAGCCCAGAAAACCAGCTGGGTTCGTTGTGATCCTGGGAAACAACAAGTTTTGAGTTGTGAGCTTGTAAACAACTCGACTGTAATCTAGTAGATTATAGTATGGACCCAAGTGGAACTTGGGAGTAGACGTAGGTCTTGGATACACCGAACCACTATAAAATCCTTGTGTTTGCCGTGCTTCGATTGTCTTACTCTATTTCTTTGTTTGTGGCTGTTATTTATCCTACACTTAATCTTGATTCCAAAGCCAATCATTTTAAAAGGTTAAAATATTTTTAAGAACCTAATTCACCCCCCTCTTGGGTTGCCATCTGGGCCAACACAGGCCCTAGCCCACCTGATTTAGGGGCGCTCCGAAGCCCCCCGTCCGGCTGCTCCTGCTCCTCACCCTTCTAAGGAGAATGCAGCCCCCGTTCATCCAGCGATCTCTTCTTCCAGTTTGCTTGGGGTTGTGGACCCCCCTCGCCATCCCAGAGAAGCTAAGCTAGCTCCCCAACGAGCCCGCGTCAAAGATCTCCCTAGATCTCAACAGGCCCGATCTCTCTCCCCGGTGTATTCTCGCCATGATTCAACACCGTCTCAGTATTCTCCTTATCCTGCACCTTCTACTCTTCCTAGTGAAGAGATCTGCCGCTAGCTCCAAGAAATACGTCAAGAGCTTGACGCCGCCAAGCAAGCCCATCCGCTTCAAAATAAAGCAGAGCAGGGCATCCCCTTCTCTAAGAAGATCATGAAGGAAGTGATTCCCTCCCACATCAAGCTGCCTGCCATCGAGCCTTATCACGGCTCCTCCGACCCGATGATCATCTCAGTAGTTTCTAATCAATAATGATGTTCCACGGGGCATCAGATGTGGTCCTCTGCCGCGCCTTCCCTTCCACCCTCAGGGATCTGCCCGAACTTGGTTCAATGCTTTGAAGCCAGGTTCCGTTGATTCATTTGACGAGCTGAGCCGCCTTTTCATCAGCCAGTTCGTCAGTAGCCACCACCACCAATGGAGATCCGACTCCCTCTTTGAGGTTAAGCAGAGAGAGGGGGAGTCCCTGAAGAAGTATCTCAGCCGTTTCAACACGCCATGCTGGAGGTGGAGCACCTTAATCATGAGGTGGCCATGTCCGCCCTAGCAGACGAAGTATTGAAGGAGAGCGACTTTTACCTAGCCTTGGAGGTTAGCTACCCTCCAAACCTCTCCGACATGATGGCCCTGGCAGACAAGTATGCCAGAGTTGAGGAGTCGCGGAGAGCTGCCCGAGCCGAGCTGACAAAGAGGAAGGAGCCCAAGGGCTCGGATAAGCACCGACCTGCCTGCCGGCCAAGTCCGCCTCGCGCCAAAGGATTCCCCAGCCGCCGCCAAGGAACCGCACTCGGAGCCCGCCTAGGAGGTTCTACCGGTTCACTCCGCTCACTGCCCCAAGAGTGGAGATCCTCATGGAAATCGAGTGCCAACTCCCTCGACCTCCTCCTCTCAGAGGGAATGCAGCCCGAAGAGATCCCACAAAGTATTGCCGCTACCACTGCGACCATGGCCACGACACTAAAGAGTGCTGGCAACTAAAGAATGAGATTGAAAGGCTCATCCAGCGGGGTAGACTGGATCGATTCAGAGGTGCCCCCGAGCCAAGGAACGGGGGCGATCGCCAGCCTGAGCCCTAGCAGCAACCTCCTCCTCCTCCAAATCCTCCAGTCGCTAGCCACATTAACATGATTGAGGCGGTCGGTAGTCCTTCAGGCGGGAGGGACGATGAAGAAGGTCTGGCGACAAAGAAAGCACGACCTGATGAGATCTCTTTCTCCAATGACGACCTCCAGGGGATACAGTTCCCGCACGATAATGCGCTAGTTGTATCTCTTAATTTGAACAACTATGATGTAAGACGAATTCTAATTGTTAGTGGAAGCTCCATCAATGTTTTGTACCTTGATGTGTTTGTGAAGATGAAGCTTCTCATGGAGAGTCTACGAGCCATGGACTCCACCCTAATGGGGTTCATCGGCAATGTCATTATCCCAAAGGGGTCATAACCTTGACGGTTCGTGCGGTGACCTGGCCCCGCGTAGCCACTGTGTATGCAGATTTCCTAGTGACCAAGCTTCGGTCGCCCTACAACGCAATCTTGGGAAGACCCGGTCTAATGTCCCTCAGAGCCGCCGTCTCCATCCCACATCTTGTTATGAAGTTCCCTACCGAGCGAGGGGTAGGTGTAGTTCGGGGAAGCCAAGCCATAGCTCGGCAGTGTTTTGTCACCAGCCTGCAATCCAGACTACCCGAGGTCGATGGACTAGACGCTCAGAGGATTTCACTGAGCAGCGAGGAGAACCAACCGAAGAGCTGGAGGAGGTGCCACTGGACGAAGCTCGGCCTAACCGAACCATAAGGATCGGGTCGCTGCTGAAAGGGAAGCCCCGGCTGGAGCTGATCGACTTTCTTCGAAGGAATGCTGATGTCTTCGCCTAGTCAGCCTCATATGCCTGGGATTAGTCCGGATGTCCTTGTCCACCGTCTTAATGTGGATGAGATATCTCGACCCGTGAAGCAGAAGAAGAGGAGCTTCGCCCCTACCGGCAGAGAGCGATTGAAGAGGAGGTGGACAAGCTCATCAAGGCAAACTTCATTCGAGAGGTAAATTATCCGAGCTGGCTGTCCAATATTGTTATGGTGAAGAAGTCGAACGCAAATGGCGAATCTGCATCGACTTCACCGATCTTAATAAAGCATGCCCAAAGGATAACTTCCTCTCCCTCCGGATCGACTAGCTCGTGGATGCCACTTCCGGCCATCAGATGCTGACCTTCATGGATGCATATTTAGGCTATAACCAAATTCGAATGGCACCCGAGGATGAAGAAAAGACTACCTTCATAACTGATCGAGGTACCTATTGTTACCGAGTCATGCCTTTCGGTCTGAAGAATGCAGGCGCCACCTACCAAAAGCTGGTAAACAAGGTCTTCAAGGAGCAAATCGGTCGGAACATGGAGGTATACGTTGATGACATGCTGGTCAAAAGCAAGGAAGCTTCCCAGCATATCGGAGACCTCTCAGAGAGCTTCGCGACACTCTGAAAGTATCGGATGAAGCTCAATCCGACAAAGTATGCTTTCGGCGTCACCTCGGGAAAGTTTCTGGGCTTTATGGTTTCTCAGCGAGGCATCGAAGCCAACCCGCAAAAGATTCAAGCCCTTCAGCAAATGGAACCCCCGACATCTGTCAAAGAAGTCCAGCGTCTAACAGAAAGGATTGCGGCCCTTAACCGTTTCGTGGCTCGTCGGCCGAGAGGAGCCTCCCTTTCTTCAAAGCTCTCCGATCCACCAAGAACTTTCAATGGACTCCTGAATGCCAAAAATCATTTGAAGACCTCAAGAAGTATCTCGGCTCACCACCTCTCCTCAGCAGCCCAAATCTGGGAGAGATGCTATTTTTGTACCTGGCAGTTTCAGAAGGCAATTAGCTCGGTCTTGGTCAGAGAAGAGAAGAAGACCCAAAAGCTGATCACTATGTCAGCAAACTGCTTCGGGACGCCGAGACGAGGTACACCCAAATTGAGAAGCTAGTGTTGGCCCTAATAATGTCAGTTCGGAGGTTGCAACCATATTTCCAGGCGCATTCTGTGACAGTCCTCACCGACCAGCCCATCAAGGCGGTGGTCCACGCCCCGAGACATCAGGAAGAATGGCTAAATGGGCCGTTGAATTGAGCGAGCATGATATCCGATATCAGCCTCGCTCGGCCATCAAAGCGCAGGTTCTAGCTGACTTCCTCCTTGAATGCACTATCCCAGAAGATGGCTCTGCTCCTGACTCCTTCGAGCATCCAAGATCGAACACCCTGTGGTTGCTCCATGTCGACGGATCCTCCAACGCCAATGGCTTCGGTGCTGGTTTAGTCCTCACCAGCCCAGAGGGGGCGACCTTTGAATATGGCGTTAGATTCTCCTTCCCAGCCTCCAACAACGAAGCCGAATATGAAGCTCTGCTCGCCAGACTCCGAATCGCCCGTGATCTGAAAGTGAAGAAGCTAAATGCCTTCACCGACTCTCAGCTGGTAGCTGGTCACGTACGGGGCGAGTTTGAGGCCCGAGAGCCAAACATGATTCGGTATCTCCAAGAGGTGCGGAACCTACTCTCTCACTTCTCTGAATTCAAAGTTATCCAGATCCCCAGATCCGAAAATGCTTGTGCCGACCTATTATCCCGGCTAGCAACTGCAGAGTCGATGGACTCCGAGCGGAAGTTCCCCTTGGAAATCCTGGAAAGGCCTAGCATCGCGGAGGCAAACCGAGTGATGCAGATTGAGGTCGAACCATCTTGGTTTGACCCTATATTAAAGTATCTTAAAGAAGGGTCACTCCCAGCCGACCGCAGGGAAGCAAGGAAGCTGAGACTGCAAGCTACCCACTATGTGCTGATCGACGACCAGCTCTATAAGCGGTCATTTTCCATGCCGCTGCTCAGATGCCTCCGCCCGTCTGAAGCTGATTATGCTCTTCGGGAGGTGCATGAAGGAATTTGTGGTAATCATCTAGGAAGTCAATCTCTATGCCACAAGGTGCTTCGCCAGGGATATTACTGGCCAACCATGCAAAAGGATGCCGATGATCTCGTTCGAGTTTGTGACCCATGCCAGGGCACTCCAACATCCAAAGGCTTCCCTCTGCCAGTATGGTCCCTATTTCCTCCGCTTGGCCTTTGCTAAGTGGGGGATGGACATTCTCGAACCTTTTCCCCTCGCCACTGGAAAGAGGAAGTTCTTATTCGTCGCCATTGATTACTTCACTAAGTGGGTCGAGGCTGAAGCAGTTGCCCAAATAACCGAAGCTCGGGCCAGGGATTTCATGTGGAAATCCATCATTTGCCATTTTGGTCTCCGCATACCATCATCACCGACAATGGCAAGCAATTTGATAATCCCAAGTTCCGAGAGTTCTGTGAGGATCATGGCATCAGTCATCGCCTCACCTCAGTAGGGCATCCGCAAGCCAACGGAGAAGCCGAGGTAACAAACCGGACCCTACTTCAAGGGATTAAAGCCGGCTCGCCAGAGCCCGAGGCAGATGGGCGGATGAGCTTCATCATGTTCTATGGGCCTACAGCACCACCCAAGAATCCCCACCAGAGACCCCGTTCCGGATGGCCTTTGGCACGGAAGCCGTCATCCCTGTAGAGATAGGCCTTCCCTCTCCGCGAGTGGAAAGCTACTCAGAAGAGGCTAACGACGAGCAGCTCCGCACCAATCTTGACTTGGTGGAAGAGATCAGGAAAAAACTCGAATAAGAATGGCCGTACCAGCAAAGAGTGGCCCGCTACCATGCCTCCAGAGTCAATGGTAAATCCTTCTCGCCTGGCGACCTTGTCTTCCGAAAGCATCCGTCTCCAAACCGCTAGAGCAAGGAAAGCTCTCGCCAAACTGGGAAGGCCCTACCAAGTAGCGGAAGTCATCGGACCTGGCACCTACAAACTCAGGATCTAAGCGGGAAATCCATTCCTCGGATGTGGAACTCAGACAATCTCCGCGTATACTATCAGTAGGGTATGCCTCTTTGACCTGCCCGTTTATAACTTTGGCATAGTATTCCTGTTATCTATGACATAGTCGCTTCTTTGGAAAAACTATGATGAGAAAAGGATACCTCTAGCTCACTCTCGGCACAACCGAGCTATTTCCCCAAGCTTTCAATTGAATCTCCAAACCTCGGCTGGGTCAAGTCCTACTTTATAAAGACTAGGTATGCCGAGCACCCCTAGTATGATTAAGAGTTGAACGATCTCCAAAATTTAGTTTGGATTCGGGCAGCTTACAAGCCCCGGCTAACCAAACGTCCTCCTAAACTTAACTCGGATTCGGGCCGCTTACAAGCCCCGGCCGACCTAAGCGTTCTCCTAAACTTAGCTCGATTTGGGCCGCTTACAAGCCCCGGCCGACCTAAGCGTTCTCCTAAACTTAGCTCGGATTCGGGCCGCTTACAAGCCCCGGCCGACCTAAGCATTCTCCTAAACTTAGCTCGGATTCAGGCCGCTTACAAGCCCCGGCCGGCCTAAGCGATCTCCAAAGCTTCATTCGGATTCGGGCAGCTTATAAGCCCCGATCGAACCAAACGTTCTCCTAAACTTAACTCGGATTCGGGCCGCTTACAAGCCCCGGCCAACCTAAACGTTCTCCAAATCTTAGCTCGGATTCGGGCTGCTTACAAGCCCCAGCCGACTAAGCGTTCTCCTAAACTTAGCTCGGATTCGGGCCGCTTACAAGCCCGGCCGACCTAAGTATTCTCCTAAACTTAGCTCAGATTCGGGTCGCTTACAAGCCCCGGCCGACTAAGCATTCTCCTAAACTTTGCTCGGATTCAGGCCGCTTACAAGCCCGGCCGGCCTAAGCGATCTCCAAAGCTTTGTTCAGATTCGGCCGCTTACAAGGCCCAGCCGAACCAAACGTTCTCCTAAACTTTGCTCGGATTCGGGCCGCTTACAAGCCCCGGCCAGCCTAAGCAATCTCCAAAGCTTCGTTTGGATTCGGGCCGCTTACAAGCCCCGGCCGAACCAAACGTTCTCCTAAACTTAGCTCCGATTTAAGCCGCTTACAAGCCCCGGCCGGCCTAAGCGATCTCCAAAGCTTCGTTCAGATTCGGGCAGCTTACAAGCCCCGACCGACCTAAACGTTCTCCTAAGCTTTGTTCAAACTCGGGCCGTTTACAAGCCCCGGCCGACCTGTCGGTCTCCAAAATGCAGAACATTGTTCGATGGGGACAAACATCTTGGGATGGCAGCGAAAATAGAGTTGCAAAAAACCTCCCTTATTATCATAAAGGAAACAACAAAGAGGAAAAGAAAAGATAAAAAGAACCCTCACATGGGCTTATCGTCTTTCCCAGTAGCCACCGAGCCCTCCTCATGCTGAGCCAACTCGGTGACCTATTGACGAAGGGACGCTATTTCCCCTTCCTGCTGGCTGATAATATAGCGAAGGAGCTCGACCTCCCTTGTCGAAACGACCAAATATCGCTCGGCCGTTCTTTGAATCTGCTCATGGCTCGCGAACGCCGACGCCAGAACCACCCCATCAACAGTCACTGCAATGCGGCTCCTCCGAGAGTCCCTACGGCCATTATAACCGTCATTCAGCCCTTGAGTCGATCGCCTTTCGCCGCTGAAGGCCATATCCACACTCAAGAATCGTTGGGAGACTAGCCGAAAGGATGACCGGCACATGCATCCCACTCGTCCATATTTAAACCACTCATGACGAGTATTTCGATCACTCGAGTCATTAATCTCGATGCATGGAAACTCACCACACGTCATCACCTCAGTAGGCGCTTGCGGGAGACAAGGGGTCGCGCCCTCTCATCGAGGAAGATCGGGAAGCATCGACGAGGTGCACGGGGAACTCCCCCTTTTTCTAGGGACCAGGCTCCCTTTGGTTTGCCAAACCCTTCTGAAATAAATGTCCTCAAGAACCTATCAGACCCCCTCGAATTGGGCATCCTTGAAAAGACGCAAAAAAAATGCGTCAGTAATCAGCACTAGCTCGCCTCCCTGAGGATAACCAAGTCATAAACTTTGGACGCCCCCATGCATCGCTTAGATAACCCCCATCCCCTTTGGCAGCCCGCACCAGAATCTACATTTGCTACAAGAGCCAAACAAAATATCATACCTCGGCAACAACTGAGTGATATCCTTCATACCTCAGCAACAATCGAGTGATATCCTTCATACCTCGGCAACAACCGAGTGATATCCTGAAGATGCGGCTTAGTCGAGTAATCTCTCCATCGCTCTGACGCGGCTAAGGCGTCATATTATACCTCGACGGAGGCAAACAACCTCCCATTACTCAACAGCAAAGGCATGTCATGAACTGTCTTTCCCTACCGAAATGCCTGCCTCTATAAACAAGATCATGCCTACCTCATGAGTCCACAGGATCGCCCAGGTCCCTCTTTTACTCAATCATAGATATACGCTATCTCCGCTGAGGACCGGACACTGGCCTTAGCAAGAACTAAGCCGCGATGATGCTGCCGAAATATGCTACAACATAAAAAGCGTAATATGGGAGTAACAACTCTCAGCACAGAAGAGGCAGAGACTAAAGAAAGAAGGAATGAAAACTTTCTTTATTTCCTCATCAAAAGAAAAGTTACAACCTCCTACGAGGAGTTACAAGTGCATCAAAGCACAAGAAATAAAAACGAGTATATAGCTCGGACGAACTGCTTCAGTCAGTTTCGGTTAAAAATGACATGTCGGTGTCTGACCCAAGAAATCAGACAAATCAGACAGTTCACCCCGAACCGCCGGCTAAGGCCGATCCAGCACTCCACGGGTCCTCTGGATGAATTAAGGGATCCAAAAAGAGACATAGACCCGTGGACACTGATGCTGAGGAAGCTTCCCTCTGGGTGGGATGCTGAGCTGCAGGTCACTGCCCGATTGATAGAGCTAGGGGACCCTCAGCCCCACACTGCTCTCAACTCTCTCTTCACATGGCAGAAGATTCCTCGCACGAAGGGGCTAAACATCCAGCCCGAGGGAGAAGGAAGTCCGTGCGTGCTACGGGGGTGCCTGTGCACTTCCTACCCTGCGGACCCCACAACCAAACCACAAAGGACACACAGGAAGTGCATATGTGTGCTCTCCATGTGATCTCTGCGGACCTCCTGTGCGCTCTCCATGTGATCTCCGAAGCTCCTCCCTTGAGGACGAGCCGCTCTTTAGCGACTCCTTCATCACCCCAACTATCCGGGGGAAGATGACTTGCAAAAGAAAAACTCGGTCCCTCCGCTCTAAGCCTCAAGGATACAGGCATCATGAAAATTTTCACAGCTCATAGAGAAGAAAACTTTTGGGGATGGCCTAACACGACCCCTTCCTCCCCTTCTTATAGGCGAAATGGACCAGGAGCAGATATTAAAGCAGAAAGCCCCGAGATTCAAAATGCCCAAACCATGCTGCCACGTGGCCTCCCAGGATGAAAAGAGCGCCCTTCTATGCACACCAAATGCGTCGCTCAGTCCATGACGTACGCCAGAGGATATCCTCTGATCCCGGATCATAGGTCATAATTGTAGAAAATCGCCCGCTGATCTTAAAGATATGGGCAGACCTGGGAAATCGCCCGGTGAAAATGACACCCTCCAATGGCAAACGAGCGCCGGCGTCGTATGTTGAAACGACTCGTGTTAGGAAAGATCGATGAGATAAATGCCCTTGGAAAATACCGAGGCAACCTTCTGCTGGCTACAAAGCTGTATTATCTACTTCGGCAAAACGAAGGTCGACTCGCCTTGAAAAAGACAAGGCACTGACATAGTAATAAAGAGGTGCGGAGGCCAAGTACTCCTCGATAAAGGTGTTTCAATATTCCTCGCTCCGGCCTAACTGGCTGTTGTATCCAGGCATGAACCTGGACATCGCCTTGTGCTTCCATCCAAGGCCAAGCCGCTTTCATACTTCGGAACAAACCGAGGTATCCCTTTTCGGTCCAGCATGACTAAGTGTTATCCTACACTCCTATCCGAACTGAGGTAGCTGCCTTTATCTCAACGACGACGAAACACTCTTTATACACGACTGAGGTAGATGCCTTGAACCTTACCGAGGTGGCCAAGAATCCCCCAAGAGAGTGGCTCACTTATAAGACTTGCACGGTGAAAGCAATCATTTCAAAAACAGCAGCAAGGATAAAAGCTACAGAAACTTTTCTCTTCATTCATCATAGAAAGGGCGACAGAAAAGAAAGAAAAATACATCGGCCCTCATAGGGGCTTGTCATTTTCTCCAGGAGCTACTGAGCCCTTCCCTCGCTGCAGAGCTGGCTCGCCCACCAGTTGCTTAAGGGACGCCACCTGCTTCTCCAATCGGCTATTAGCCTCGTGGAGGAGCACAATCTCCCTAGTAGAGACAACCATGTATTGCTCGACCGCCTTTTGGAGTTGCTCGTGACTTGCAAACGATGATGCCAGGACTTCCCCATCGATGGTTATTTTAGTACGGCCCTTGCGGGTCCCCCAACGGGCATTGACGCTGTCGACTGGTGCCCGACTGATCTCCCTTCATCCTCGGAAGCCATCTTGCTATCACAAGTTTAGATAAACCAACAAAAGATCGGCAGAGGAAATGGTTAGCGATAGCCTACCACCCACTGGTATTTAAACTACTTCGGGCGAGTACCCTAACCGCCCGAGTCATCAGCTCCAACGCCACTGCCATAAAGCCTCGCCACGCGTCGTCGCTTCAGTAGCTGCTCGCGGGAAGCGAAGAATCACTTCCTCTTTACCAAAAAGGATAAGTAAATGACGGTGGGAAATTCAACAAACCCCCCTTTCGAGATCAAACTCCCTCCAAAGGCGCGTCCACTTTCTCGCCTTGATCAAACTGAACTCTCTAACTTCGGCTCCAATCGAGCTATTCTCATATCTCGGTCCTGCTCGATCTACCCTGATACCTTGGCCTTGATCGAGATGTTTATTTAGGTCCGAGTTAAGTCGACCAAACAATGTGGATAGGCCATGAGCTGCCCGCGGTCGAAAGAAAACTTGAGACAAAA